>PGTU02004321.1:0-16590 GCA_002896215.2 Cicer echinospermum
ATATTTATTATTTTGAATATGAGGGTTTTAGTTTATCTATGTTAAGGATAAATAATATTATGTTAAAATGAGTATTTTAGAGAAAAGTTTCTAAAAAAGTAAAATCAATTATTTGTTTATTAAGGGTTTTTATTAATACTAGAAAATGAATTTTGGAGCAGATGAATGTTTGCACCCCTATTTTCTACTTCTGCATATTAATTTGGGATATTATTGATTGGACTTTTTCTTTCTACACTTGCGAGTTACTCATTACACCCCTATTTCTGCCTTAGACTTGACTACATGTGTTGGGCCTTATAATTTTACTCATGTACCTTACATCTGCAATATGCACCCCTCCTTCTGCAATTAAAAAAATAAAAAGCAAAAATCTGACAGCCAAATCGCTCAAACCCTTTTTCTCTCAAATTCACTCCCACCAATTCCTTGCCGTTTTGAAATGATCTCAACCTCTATCTCACACAAAATCGGCCACTGAATCCATTTATGGCATCAATTTTAACGATCGTGGCTCCATTTAATCAGAAACTGCTGCGTTTCTTTCCTTGGGCGAGCTGTTTTTGGCCGATTCCGATCACCACATTTGTCGGCTCAAAAAACTAGTATCGTTTTTGGATTTCTCTCGTCGAAACCTTCATGAAGCACTACTCATTTGTATTTTTTGGTGAAGATGACGTTTGACCCTTCTGACACTCTAACGAGTCGGTGAGACTTTTTCTGCAGTTTTTTCTCGTCGTTTTGACTTAATCTTTGTTCATAAACTTGTTATTAATTATTTAAAATTTATTTTTAAGCTCAGCATAATTTATCAGTCAAGTCTCAACGATTTTGTGAACTTGTCGTTTATTCAGATTCGCTCGCTATACGTTGTCGATCTACAGTTGCTGTTGAAAATTTCCAGTGATTTATTTGTTTAAGAAAACGTCTAAATAAGGTAAGGGGTGAGAGAGCATTTGTTTGAATTCATGAGTATAATATATTGTGAGATGAACGGGAAAACTGTATCTCCCAACAATTTAGCTGGGGCTCACTACGTACAGCTGTAGCCCTTTGAGAGTTAAATTAATTAATGTGAAAATATTGGGATTGTGAGATTAAAATGTTAAATAAATATGTTTATAAGATATTGATTGATTTAATTTTGAATAATTGTGTGGTATTTGATATTTGATATTGTTGTGATGTTGGATGTTGAATGAAATTACGTTGATATGTTTGATTAGGCCAATTTATGTGATGTGATAATAAAAGATGGATGCATTGTATGACATATGTTTATGCGATGATAATGATGATGTTTGATCGATGATAGCGATGTTATTAAATTGTGATGAGTTTATATGATGATCATGATTATGTATGATTAATGATGTTATAAAATTGTGATGAGAATATTGAAGTATCCCATGGTTGATGAAATAGTAATGATTCCTAAAAATGATGCTCTTAATGGAGTAGTCTAAGCTAACGAGGGGAGAAAATATATTGAGAATTTGTGAAGTGGAGATTATTTTGTCATCATATAGGTAGGGTCTGACAAGTCTAGTGATTCCGGGGAAGTACAACTGAATAAGCCTGATTGTGGCGGTATGCTGTTGAGCCTTAAGGCAAGATTGTTAGACCTTGGAGGTATTCGGGTGGGGAATTCCTAGGTGACTTGGACGTAAAACTCCAAATGTTGGGAACTACCATGCAACACACGTTTATCTCGACTGTCATGTATATGTGTCTCGGGTCGAGTTGAGGGGATCTATGAGGACAGGGTCAATTTCAATTGTCCATCCACCAGAAGGGTGGCATAGTATCAAGCCTCCTAACCAAGTACTTCAGAGATAGAATGGTAGCACATTGTGAAGTACAATATAAGCTCATGCATTTCATTGCATTTTCCTATGATTGTTTTGTTGTGATTGATAGGTATCATGTGTGATAATAATTTTTCTTAGATGATTTGAGGTTATAATGAAATGCATTGATTTTACTTGAGTGGTTTTAACTTTATAATGTGATGTTTTTCCTTGAAGAATGTTTGTGTTATGATACAGTGTATTATGATTGTTTGCGTATTCTTCTTACTTATATTATAGGCTAAATTACATTTGTGGTCCTTTAACTTAATTTCAGGTAACATTTTAGTTCTTTATCTTTTTATTTTCCCGACTTGGTCCTTTATTTTAATTTTAAGTGACAATTTGATATTTTATGTTTTAAAATTTCAACAATGATATCCTTTTCTATACAAAAATTCAAAAAAAATTCAATCAAAACTCATAAAATTAATTATATTCTTCAATATAATACAAATTTCATCAAATTCGTAACGCAAATCTTCAAATAAACTAATATTTTCATACTTTATTTGATATTTTTAGGAATAAAGGACTAAATCGGGAAAAAAAAAAGATAAAGGACTAAAACGTTACCTGAAATTAAGTTAAGGGACCACATATGTAATTTAGCCTATATTATAACATGATTTCAAAACTCACCTCCTTTGTTGTTTGTGTTTGATTAGCTTGGCCCTGCGTTTGTGAAATCGCAGTTATTACAGGTTAATGAGTCTTGAAGTTCAAGTTTGGAAGAAACCCCGCTCTGATAGGTGATACCGGGAATTTATAGTTCTAATTTTTATTTTAGTTATGTAATTATAAATGACTTTTTATATGAAAACCTTAGTACTAGTAAGTTTTTGGAATTAAAATAAGAATTTATAGTTAAATAAGTTCATTGAGATTAAATTGTTTTAATGGAGTAATAAAGTTTGAATTGTTCCATGTGTACTTTGAGAAACGTGATATCCTGAATTAGTTACAAAAGTTTTTTATTTTCTTGAAAATATATTTTCTTTATCTGCTCCAAATTTTACTCAAAAACTTCGAGTATAAATTATTACGTATGTCATTTTGGGATTTAAGGTGTCACATTAGTGGTATCAGGTCTGTCCAATCAGGTTGAATGGGTCGAGTGTCGGTTAAGTGTTAGTCAAATGTTAGTTGTGTCAGTTGAGTTGTCTTGCAAATTGATTATTTTCACCATCATATTTTTCTGCGTTATATTATTGTGTTATTTGTCATGTGCTATATGCTTTTGTATAATTATACATATATTTGAAGTTACTAATTAACAATTTATTGTTTGCTTATTCTAATTGTGATGTGATTATAAGTTCCTACCAAAGTGACTAAATAAACCATGAAATTATTTGTTAAAATTTGAGTGAAGTTGAATTGTTGACATAATTAAGTTAATTACTTTCTGATTAGACTTGTGGTTTGCGTTTCTAACTTTGATTATTTGCTCTGTTGTTATAGTGGATAAGTAGAAATAAACTTTTTGTTATTGACTAGCTATATATTTAAAATTATTAATTTAATCGAGATAATATTAATTATTGATTGATTATGATTATTAATAATAGTAATTCTTGAGTATTAGAGATGACGAACTTAGAGTTTCAAAAAAATAAAAACAACATTTTGAATGTGTTAATGGTTGACTTATTTTGTAAAAGGAAAATAACTTTGTTTGAATTACTCTTGATTATTTTAAAGAAATTAAATTGAGTTGAATTTTTGTTAATTTATAAAATAATAGTAATTCTATACTATTGATTTTATTTAATGTTTAAAATAGCTGAAAATTTATACCATATTTTGCTATGTGTTGTTTTTAAGAAAATCATAAAGTGTTGTTGTTACGTTGGTTTAGAGGGGTTGTGAATATTGAATCATAAGAGTATTGCGATATTTGTTTGAAATGATTTATTTAAATAATATGAACTCATTAGAGTTTAACTTGATATTAGAGTTTTAGATTTTAATAACTTAATAGTGATTTATAATAGTATCCAAAAAAAAGTGACGTGATAAAATGTCACGAAATGAAAAAAGAGAAGAAGTTTGTTTTAATATTTATTAATTATTTTAATTTGAAACCTAATTTTTTTAAAAGGCATTCTTTTTAAACAGATTGAATAGATAGTAAATCTTTTATGTTTAAAGTTTTAATTTTGACTAGAAAATCTTTATTTTTTACTTTAAATTGATATCTGTGAAAAAAAAAACTTGTGATTGTCTTCATTACTGTCATCAAAATATTAATTTGAAATTTTATTTCAACATCATCTTCATGTAAAATATTTTTCACTAATTCAAGAAAGAAGAACCTCTATATCTTATACTTTGATAAACTTCATGTTGAATCATACTTCATGTCTCTTTAAAAAGAAAAGTGAATTTGGCACAAATGTACAAGTCATATCAGTATGAAAACTATTTCCAAACTATCAAAACATGATTTACTACACTCTAAACAATAAGGATAAGAAACCAAACATATTATATTTCCATATTTTTGAATGTTTCTACTACACTCTAAACAATAAGGATAACTTGGGAAAGTTTGACCCAAAATCAAACAAAACTGTATTTTTAATATGCACATTATTTTTAATAAATTTGATGAACTAACATGTCAAATGAATGATGATGATGATGAAGAACCAGAATCATCTTACCAAATATCTCCGGAATAGACAATGAAAAATAATCTATATAAAACTTATCAGAATGTTCCAATCCCACAACCTCCAAGAAGCTGGAGAACAGTCACCGATAAGGTATAATTTATCTATTTTTATAGCTTTGTTTGATAAGTTAATTTGATGTTTTTAATCCAATTTAAGTTATATTTCACTACCTTAAGTTAAGTTGTGTAGACATGGTCCATCCTAATCAAGAAGTTGATAGAAAACAAAGTTCCAACAAGAATTGCAGTCTGGACGTAATGGTTGCATGAACAAAAAAAAAGAATTTGCCACATCAAGGCTTTATTTTTATTGCGAATTTTTAATCAAAAATCACTATTAGCAATCATAGTTTTAGCTAATCATCAGAGTAAAAAGAGATTGGTACTCATAAAAAAGTCCTTGTGGGAATGATAATTTTTCCTACTCGATAATATCGTGCACTTGCGGTCCTGTCAATCACTTATCACCCTCAAAATCAAATAATTGGAAGTACACATGATGGTGTAGAACCAGATTTTCATTCAACAATAATATGACTATGATCTTACAAGTTGAGCCAAAATCAATAAATGAAGCCATCATTGATGAATCATGAATTGAAGTTATGAAAGATGAACTTTCTCAAAATGAAGCCATCATATCATACTTAAAATATAAATAAATTATCTCCCTTTGTCATAGAAAAAAGGAATAGGAGAGTGAAGCTAAAGTGAAATCAAAAAGACAAGGAAGTTGAATATCTTTTAGATGATGGAGACAAAGATGGCTGAGGTATGTCTGGAAACGTTGGAGGAGGAATAGACATTGGAGGTTCCAGGCCAAGTTTGGGAGCAAGCTGAGTAGTCATCCAGTCACGCAAGAGTGCTTGCTCTTTGTCCTGATGAGCTTGCCTAGCTATGATTGTTTGAAGGGCAGCAATTTTTTTTGGAATATCCTTAAAATTTATGGATATTTCCCTTTCCATCTTGGTCCTTTTAGAGGGACACTGTTGATCACCAGTAGGAGTATTTTGGGATGGAGCAACAGTGGTACAAAAAGTAGATAGAGTGGCAAATGAAGTATTAATGAGAGGAAGAGAGTTCGGAGCGGAATGATGGAGCACAAACGTGCCAATTATGTCCGAATCTGGAAAAACCAAAGATCGATGAAGTTGTGGTGACACAAAAGCTGGGGACATTTGAGAATTATTCTGAACAAGAATTGGAGAGCAGAGACTCCCTAGAGAGAAAAGATTTGTGAAAGATGGAATTGTAGAAACTGTAGGAGGAACTTGATTGAGGTTAGTATTGAAAGGTTGGGGAATAGTGACATTCGGAGAATGTTCTTCAGTAGGTGGGTGAGGAGATGAACATTCTTGAGGTGAGGATTGTTCAGTATTGATAGCAGAACAGCATGCAGTCCTTTTCCTCTTAGTGGTAGAGGGATTAAAAGTGGATTTTGGTGAGGGTGAGATCGTGGAAAGTTGTTTCATATGAGAGATGTTTTTTTTTTTATGAGAATTTGGAAATCTTTATGTTGGAGGTTTTAGTTAACAAGGGAATTTGAAAAAGCCTGAATTTCTTTTAGAAAACCATACCATATGGAATCGTATTTCTATTATAATCCTTATAGATTGTAGCAATCATGTGCTGGAATATCAGGTAGGGCAGATTCAACTTCTTGCAATGAAGAAGATGAAATGATTAGAGTGTCATTATCATAAACAAATTCATGGCTGCCATAGTGGGGTAAAATGGAGTGTTGACTTATATTGTTGAAGGGAAATGGTTTCAGATCAGCTGAGAGAAATTTTGTAGACCCATCAATAAACAGTTCTTGAAACACTTCTTCTCTAGTAGTGCTCAAGGCTGTGTACCAGTCTTTTCCAAAGACTGTTAGTCCTTCATATGGTAGTTTAAGAATCTCAACCAGAATTAAAGGATCTAGACGGATATCAATACCTTTCAGAGTGGATACAATAAGGGATTTATCTGCAAATGCCTCAGCTTTGCAGTAAAATGCTCGAATGACCTCAGGCTAATAACAATCATATATTTTAAGGAAACCAGTTCATCCAAGTGCATCAGTGTGATGCTGAATGGAGATTCCTTCCACTTGAAGATTGTCAAAAATAAAAACTCGACCAATACCGATAGGTCGTTGAGCCCACTTCTCAGTATAGACTTTTTGAAACTTTGAAGGAATCAAGGGTGGAATAAGGATTTTAGAAGAATGGGGTTTGGTTATGGATTTAGTGGTTGTTGTTTCGGAAATTTTTGTTGTGTTTGGGTTTGGAGTTTTAAGAGGAGAACGTTCTTGAGTTGGCAGTTTGGACGAGTAATGTTCTTGAGTTTTCTTTTGTAATTTTCTAAGGTTTTTGAGTTTTTTGGAATCTAAAAACTGAGAGAGTGTTGAAGACAAGTTGGTTTTAGGAATTGTTGGATTAGATTTAGAAGATGTGGCTTTGGATGGAAGTGCTTTGGAGGTAGATTTTGGGGATTTGGAATGAGGTTTTGGAGATTTAGAAAGAGGTTTTAGTGATTTTCAAATTTATGGGGATTTTGGTTTAGAGGGTTGTGATGTAGGGACAATTTGTGATTTGGGAAGTGTTGTTGGTGGTGAGGGTTCAGAATCATCATCAGAAATCATATAGATTGTTGTGTCTATATTTTTGGACTTAAAGGTACCAATACCGGCTAGAACACACATTGATCGTCGTTTGGAAGATGATGTGTTGAAACTAGGGTTGAGGGATTTTCGAAGATGGGGCGGACATTGACTAATGGAAGGAAAAAGCCATTGATACAACGGAGGAATGATGGTTGCGAGTGGTTCCAGTGTGATAAGGAGAGGGCTAGATTCTGGTGATGAGGACATGTAATTCGAGAATGTTTATTCTGAGGATGAGTGTGGAGGTGTTGGATGAAGAAAGAGATGATGATGTTTATGAGCTAACGTTTTTGTGTTCTGACATTTTTGTGCGAGCCATTTTTGAAAAGAAAAAAAAAAACGAAGATTGTGTTACTGATGAAGAGTACAAATGGATGAATAATTGCAGCCAAAAAGGCTTGAAGTTGTTCGTTAGTTAAGAGAGGAGGAGGCACGTTTCTTGTAAGAAATTCAGTGGATTAATTGGAGTAGTGCCACGCGGTGAGTGTGATGGATGGTCATGTTCAAGTGTTGGGAAGGATGGAAAGTGAAAAGATGGACAGGTGAACATGGGTCAGTCGTTACTTTAATTATTAATCAGTTACCAAGCCGTTTCAGTTTCAAAAAGCTGATTTTGATGTTTTTTATGATGAAAAACGAGGATAACTTTCTCTTGAGCAAAGAAGCTCAAAACGGAGAATGTTCTTCGTTAATGACCAGGATATTCTGGTTATCCAAATTAAACGATCTTGAGCAAGATATTTGATGATTTATTTAAGCGTTCTTGATAGAATGAAGCTTTACTTCAACAAGAGACTTTGTAAATAATGTCAGACTAACTGATTTTTTGTAACAATAAAGATTAATTTCAAGTTTCCTTTTGTTCACATGATCCCAATAAAATGATGTTTTATTTCAATAAGTATTGGATCTTGAATGCTGAATGGGATTTTTAGATAAATTAATCGCACTAGTATTATCACAATATATTGGAATATTAGAATACCTTACTAAAAAATCTTCAAGTTGATTTTTGATCCATAAGATTTGAGAGCAACAATTTGCTGCTGAGACATATTCAGCTTCAGTGGTGGATAAGGTGTAACACCCTAAATTTTATGATAAACTATTTTATTAATTAAATAGGATTTTAATAATTAATTTGATGTAAACATTATTATATAATATATGTTAATAAACTTTGTGATTAAATTCCGTTATATAGGTGATTTTTATTAAGTGCTAGTTTATATATACTAGATTACATGAGCGAGTATAAATAATAAATATTATTATTTATTATTTGATATATTTTTTAAAAAATAATAGTATTTAGTGTAATATATATTTTAAAGAAAAATATTTATACAATTTTACGTGTATATACGCACACCCAATTAATATATCATTCTTTTATGCGTTTGACTATTATTAAATGTGTACTTAATTATATTTCTTTAATTCTAAATATATTTTATTTTAATTATTTAGTTTATAAATAATTATCTTGAGATAGTGGTAATATTGTGTTTGATTTTCTTTATTTTTATATACTTATTATGATATTGTGATTATATATATATATTTAGTATGATTTAGTATTTAATAGTATTTTAATATTTTATAATTTTGAATATTCTCTAATTATGATAGTATTTTAATGTGACTATTAGAAAGAAAAAAAGTATCATTAGGGTGATTATTTTGAATATGAAGGTTTTGATTTTTAATATATTTTAAACGATTTATTACTTTATTTTATAAAATTTTAGTTTGGAAATATTAGCAATATTTAGTAATTAAATTATGTTAAAAATAAAGTTAAAACATTAGTTTTATTAATTATTGGTTTTATTTAAAAATAAATAAAGGGACCAATGAGTTTTAACCATGTGCGAATCCTAATTGTTAATAAAATAAAACAACAAAAGGGGGGGAGGGCGGGGGATTGGACGGGCAGCTTTGAAACCAAAGTGGAAACACAAGAACAACCTATTGTTTGGCACCGTGTGAAAGCGTCAAAATAAGGTAAGGGGTGAGAGATCGTTTGAATTCATGAGTGTAATATATTGTGAGATGGACGGGAAAACCGTATTTCCCAACGATTCATCTAGAGCTCACTACGTATGGCAGTAGCCCTTTGAGGGATAAATTAATTAATGTGAAAATATGGAAATTGGGAGATTAAATCATATAATAGAAATATTTGTAGGGTGTTGATTGATTTAATTTATTTGAATGTGTGATATTGATATTATTGTGATATTGGGTGTCGAATTAAATTTATATATGTGTGATTAGATGAGTTTATGTGATGTGATAACAAAAGATGGATGTGTTGTGATAATTTTATGTAATGATGATGATGTACGATTAATAATTGTGACGTTATAAATTTGTGATAATGCTTGATTGATGATAGTGATGCTATAAGTTTATGTGATGATGATGATAGTGATGTTCTAAACTGTGATGAGAATATTGAATTAACCTCATAGTTGATGAAATAATGGTGATTTCAATTTGTGTTTGATATGACGGTTTTAATGGAGTATCATATACCAACGAGAGGAGAAAATAAATATTGTGAATTTGTGAAGTAGAGATTATTTTGTCATCATATAGTGATTCCGGGGAAGCATAACTGAATGAGCCTGATCGTGGCAGTATGATGTCGAGTCTTAAGGCAAGATTGTTAGACCTTGGAGGTATTCGGGTGGGGAATTTCGAGGTGACTTGGAGGTAGCACTCCAAATGTCAGGAGCTACCACGCAACACATGTTTACCTCGATTGTCACGTATATGTGTCTCGGGTTGAGTTGATGGGATCTATGAGGACAGGGCCAATTTGAATTGTCCGTCCACCGGGATGGTGGCATAATATCAAGCCTCCCAACCAAGTACTTCAAAGTTAGAATGGTACCACATTGTGAAGTAGAGTCATGCATAGCATTGCATTTTCTTGTGATTGTTTTGTTGTGATTAATATGTATTATGTGTAATAATAATTTATGCGATGATTTGATGTTACAATGAAGTGTATTGATTTTCTTTGATTTTGACTATATAATGTGATGTTTTTCCTTGAAGAATGTTTGTGTAATGATACGGTTTATTGATGATTAATTGCGTATTCATATTATTTATATTATACTATCAACATGATTTCAAAACTCACCTCCTTCGTTGTTTGTGTTTGACTGGCTTGGCCCTGCATTTGTGAAATCGCAGTTATTATAGGTTAATGAGTCTCGAAGTTCAAGTTTGGGAGAAACCCCGCTCTGATAGGTGATACCGGGAACTAAGAGTTGTAATGTGTATTTTACTTATGTTATTATAAATGACTTTTTATATGAAAACTTAGTACAAGTAAGTCTTGGGAATTAAATCAAAAAATTCTAGTTAAATAAAGTTCATTGATATTGTATTATTTTAATTGAGGAACGAAATTGAATTGTTACATGTGTATTTAGAGAAATGTGATATCCTAAATTAGATATTAAAGTTTTTATTCTCTTTAACAGATTTTCTTTATTTGCTGCAAGTTTTCTTCAAATAATTTAGTATATATTATTATAAATGTTAATTTGGGGTTTAGGGTGTCACATAAGGCAATTGTGTTTTGTTTTCTACATGACCAGCCTATCAAAGCTTCTCCTATGAATTGACATGTTCCACTTGTGTTCTTTCTTTCGATCTTATCATCAGCATAATCAGCATCTCAATAAGCAACAAAATCGAAATGCGAACCTTTGCTATACCAAAGGCCAAGATCAGTAGTACCAACAAGATAGCGAAAAATTCTTTTGACAGTAATTAAGTGAGATTCTTTTGGTGAAGATTGAAGCCTAGCACATAATCCTACTGCGAAAACAATATCAGGCTACTTGCAGTTAAATAAAGTAATGAGCCAATCATACCCCTATATATTTTTTTCAGATATTGATTGTCCATTTTCATCTTTATCTAATGAGGATGATGGATGCATGAGAGTGGTCATAATCATGGCTTCACTCATTTTGTATTTAGTCAAAAGATCTTTGATATATTTTTCTTGGCAAATGAAAATTCCATTTTTATATTGTTTAATTTGTAAACCAAGAAAATATCTCAATTCTCCCATCATGCTCATTTCAAATTCATTTTGCTTAAGTTTTGAAAAATCTTCAAATATTTTTTCATTTATTGATCCAAAAACAATATCATCAATATACACTTGAATAATGAGAAGATCATTTTTATATGTTTTTTTAAAAAGTGTTGTGTCAATATTTCCACGAAAAAATCCATTTTTTGATCAAAAAAGAACTAAATCTTTCATACCAAGCTCTAGGAGCTTGCTTTTAACCATACAAAGCTTTGGTGAGTTCAAAAACATGATTTGATTTCTTTGGATCTTCAAAATTGGGAGGTTGACGAACATAAACTTGTGCATTTAAAAATGCACTTTTAACATCCATTTGAAAAAGTTTGATATGTTTATAAGATGCATATGCAAGAAGGATTCGTATGGCTTCTAACCTTGCTACTGGAGCAAATGTTTCATCATATTCTATTCCTTCTTGTTGATTATAACCTTGAGCAACTAACCTTGCTTTGTTTCTTATAACATTTCCTTCTTCATCTAGCTTTTTTCTGAAAACTCATCGTGTTCCAATAATTGTTTGATCTAGTGGATCCGGAACAATGGTCCAGACTTCATTCTTTTCAAATTGAAGAAGTTCGTCTTTCATTGCATCAATCCAAGATTGATCAATTATAGCTTCTTTGATGGATTTGGGTTCCAATTGTGATATCATTTCCATGTTGTTGTTTTCATCATTTTTAAATGACATTCTTGTTCTAATGCCATCAGACGTATCTCCAATGATTTGGTTATGAGGATGATTATCTATTAGTTTCCAACTTCTATGAGCAGTTTGAAATAGAGATTATTTATCAATCTCGTTTTCCAGGGGAACAATCTGCTGTGTTTTCCCAGATTGTTCTTCCTCCTCATCATCTTTTTTTTTTTAAAACAAGATCATCAAACTCATCAAATAATATGTGCATACTTATTTCAACAGTTTTATTTTTCGAATTAAAGATACGATACCCCTTAGATTCTATTGAATATCCTAAAAATATAGCTTTGTTTGATTTTGAATCAAACTTTCCTAAGTTATCTTTGTTGTTTAAAATGTAGCAATAACAACAAAAAATGTGAAAATATAAATGTTTGGTTTCCTATTTTTCCAGATCTCATAAGGTGTTTGTTTATGATTTTTCTAATTGAAACACGATTCAAAATGTAGCAAGATGTGTTTATAGCTTTTGCCTAGAAGTACTTTTCCAGATTTGACTCTTCTAAGATCGTTCTTGCCATCTCTTAAAAAGTTCTATTCTTTCTTTCAATGACTCCATTTTGTTAAGGAGTTCTTGCACAAGATCGATTATGAGAGATACCAAGTTCATCAAAAAAATGTTTTGAAAGATGCATTAATGAACTCACCTCCATGATCACTTCTCACATTGATTATGTTGGATTCCTTTTCATTTTGAACCTTTTTACAAAAGTTTTTCAAAGCATCAAATGCATCATCATTTTGTTTTAAAAAAAGTACCCATGTGTATCTAGAAAAATAATCTACGATAACAAATCCATATTTCATACCTCCTAGACTAGTAGTTTTGATGGGACCAAAAATATCAATGTGAAGTACTTCAAGAGGTTTTTTGGTTGATATAAATTCTTTTGAGTGAAACCTACTCTTAACTTGTTTTCCCTTTGCACAAGCTTCACATATTTTATCTTTTTAAAAATTTATTTTAGGAAGTCCTATAACAAGATCTAATTTTGATAAGTTTGAAATTATTTTCAGACTCACATGTCCAGTTCTCTTATGCCATATCCACTTGTCTCTATTTATGGACGTGAGGCAAGATTCGATTGGTAGTTCTTCAATGTATAAAACATAGAGGCTTTTCTTTCTAGATACAGAAATTATAATTTCACCAAAATTTGCCATTCTCACTTCACATATTTTTTATTTGAAAATAACTTCAAAGCCATTATCACATAGTTGACTAATGCTGAGAAGGTTATGTTTCAATCTTTCAACATATTGAACATAATTGATTTTGGCATATTTCACTTTACCTATGGTTCCCTTGCCTTTGATAAAGGACAAGAAACAATTCTTGTCACCCGTCATATGTCTTGAACAACCATTGTCCAAGAACCATCGCTTTTTCTTGAGATCTTGACATCCATCATGCTGATGTGTTATATTAACTTTAGGTACCCATTTGGTCTTGGGTCCTAAGGAGTTAGTTTTAAAATATGATTCCTTTTTAATGTTAAGTGTTGTTTCAGAGTGGCCAATTTTGGACCAGGAGGAATATCTAGTGGTTTGTTTTGAAAAAGGTTAAGAAAACTGAGTTACAACTGATTTTGATAAAGCTCCAGAATGTTCTTCGTTTGTTACATTTTCTAAAGAACGTTTTTCCTTTTTCAGATTTTGAGAATATTTTGCTTTTATTCCAAAATGTCTTCTTTTCTAAAAATCCTTTTGCTTTTGATTTTTTCATCTCTTTTTTTAAAGTAGCATGCAAACCCTAGATGTCCTATTTTGTTGCAATATGAACATTTAATTTTGCATTTTCCTTCCTTTATTTCAGGAACAAAGAAGTTTTCATACATTTTGATTTTTTGAGTGTTATCAAAACCAAGCTCAGCTTTATAAAAAATTCTTACTTGAGATCCCATGAATTTTTGAAAGGTTTCAGTAGCTTTGATGAAATTCAACAAATCAAATTTAAGAATTTCAATTTCAGCTTTAAGGAGAACGTTCTCCTTTTGAGGTGAATAACGTTCTTGACTTTCTAAACTTTCAGTTTCAAGTTGTTTTAGTTGAGACTCTTTCATATTAATAAGTTCTTTGATTCATTCATTTATACCCAACCTTTCTTTTTCTTTTTTTTTGTTTTTCTTGTGAAATTTCTTTAAAAGAACCACACTTTTGAATAAGGAAGATTGAATCATTAAGCATATTATCAAATTCTTTTTCCATATGTTCACATAAAAGACACGGTTCAGAAATTGTTACCTCTTTATCTTCAATGTCTGCCATCAGACATAAATTGGCTTCTTCAGGTTCAGTTGTCTCTATTCATCAGAGTCATTCCAGGTTGCCATCATTGACTTCTTCTTGAACGATAATTTCTTTGGTACTCTTTTGTTCAATAGACATTCAGTTTTATAATTCCCATGTTTGTTGCATCCAAAAGAAGTGATTTTACTTTTATCTACTTCGGTTTTGAAGTCCTTTTTATCTAGAGATCCCTTTTTGATATGATCTTTTCTCCTCATCATTCTTTGTATCTTTCTTGTAAGGAGAGAAATATCTTCCTCAACATCTTCTTGACTATCTTCTGAGTCACTTTTCTCATTTGTTTGTTGAATACTTGGTCAATTTTGAGATGCTTTAAAGGCTATAATTTTGCCTTTCTTTACAGGTTTGTCTTCCTGTAACAGGACCTCATGTGCCCCTTAGAGTTCCAATAAGTTTCTTCCAAGCCCAGTACCTCAAGATTCTTGGTTGACTTATAGCTGTCACCATTGTCTCCACGTATTGGAAGACATCTCATGATCTTTTCTTACCCTATCTTGCATTGAATAAGCTTTGCCAAGAGAACAAATTTCGTTCACTATGGTTGTGAATCTTGAGTATATTTCATCAATGGTTTCTCCCTTCATTCTTCAAAATAAGTCAACTTTGAATGCCAATGTCAATCCTGTTTCCTTAAAATGGCTTGTTCCCTTCATGGTGAGTCTGCAATGTGTCCTTACTTTCTTGTCGTATTGCATTCATCTACTCTTTCACTTTCTTCCCTGCTGAAAGCACATGATAAGAATAATTGAGCTTTTGAGTTTAGAAGTACCCTTAGATATTTTCATCTGTTTTCCAATATACTGCTCTTTCTTTTCAGCAGATGTTGGATTGGGTTTTGATCTACTCTTGATGAGCTCCTCAGCTTATGTATTTAGCTTGACTTATCTTTCTGAATTCTTTGCTCTAACACTTTTTGAGTGTTTAATACTTAGAGATTGCTTTGATGCTAATTGAAGTACAATGTCAATTACAAGGAAGGGGTTTGAATTATAATTGGCTCTTTTAAAAATTCCTGTTTAAAAAACTGAAAAGTTTAACCAGATTGATCTTGGTTATATTAAAACGAAAAACGTTCTTGTTAGTGGAAAAACAACAATATCAGTTTATCAATATAAAAACTGAATGTAAGACAAACAATAAATAAGAGATAGAGATATCACACACGCATATATCTGTTCACCAACACCGCACTACAGAAAAACACTCATTTTGTGGCCTAACTTTTACAAATTTTCTGTGGCCGAAAAACCCTCACAAAGCAGTGGCCGAAAAAGCTTCTCACAAATACAAAATTTCAAATTTGTCTTTATTTGTGGCTGAAAAAGCCCTCACAAAAGACTATAATTTTAGCTGGATTTTGTGGCCGCCTAAGCCCTCATAAAATCACAACGTTGTCATTTTGTGAGGGCTTAGGCCGCCACAAAATTCAGCTGAAATTGGAGTCCTTTGTGAGTGTTTTTTCAGCCACAAAATCAACCCTTTGTGAGGGCACTTTGTCATTGGTCTGTTGCACTTTGTGAGGGCAAAGGCTGCCACAAATGCCCATTGATCCGTTTCAATTTGTGGCCGCCCAGGCCGCCACAAATTCCTTATTTTCTTACCGTTTAAGCCGCCACAAAAAATCAATAATTTCTATAAATATCACTACACTCCTCTTATCATTTTTCACTTCTACCTTCTCTCTAAACTTTCTTTCTAAATTTTCTCTCCACCTTCTCTCTACAAAAAATTATTTCTCCAAGGTTGTTCTTTATTATCTTGAATTTTTGTAAGTTTATATTATATATTTAGTTTTTTAATTTTCTTTTTGATTTGAAGTTATTTATTTAATGAATATTATTGAATTTTTATGTTGACAGTGGTGATATAGTGTTTACTTCGAAGAGTTCTCAACTTTGTGTAAGCTTTAAGTCAGACACTACCCGACATCAAGTTGGTTGTTTACATAATATATGATAAATAAAAAATTATAGAAATTATGTTGTTTACATAATATATGATATATAAAAATTTGAAACACATGTAAAACTTATTGATTTTAATATAACTATTTTTTTAAAACATTATTAAAATTGATGATATTAATATTTGTTGTTAGTTATTAAAAAGAGTTGTAGTTGAGTTCGTACAAAAAATGTATATACTTTAATAGTCTCTATTTTTGTCTATTTTCATTAAACATCATTTAAATTTTTTTTCGGTTTATATAATTATAGTCTTGATAATAATTTATTGTATTGTTTGCAAATACTCCCCTAATTGACATATAAAGTATGT
>PGTU02004328.1:0-10243 GCA_002896215.2 Cicer echinospermum
ATAAACTACTTTCATTTTTAGAATTTTGTAATATTAACTCTTTGATAGGTTTTCCACGCACATTGTCATTAAACGTATTTTTTTCCGTGCACTGCACATGAGTAAATACTAGTACTAACAACAAATTAAACTTGATCAAAAAGTGTTAAAAAGTAAAAAGATAAAATAAAGAAAAGATCGTATTAAGAATTTATTTTGATTCACATTTCAAAAAACTTATTTTAGTATTTTTTAAAAATTTAAAAATTATTGAAATTACTTGTTTAAAAACTGTTTTGTAAACTACTTTTTAATTAAAATTTTAAAATAAAAAATAAATATAGATAATGGTTTTTCATTTTTATTTTTCTTATTAACGCTTCTAAGTCAAAAATGTTTTAAAATTGAGTTTTCAAACAAATTTTTTAAAATTTTTTTTTTAAAAATCAATTTTTAAAAATTATTTATAAAATAGTTTTAAAAACTAAAAAAGGTAAAACTACATCAAACATGCCTAAATTTTTGTAATGATTATTTTATCTGTCCTTTATATGTAGAGTATATTTAGTCCTCATTCAATACGATTAAAATTTATTATTTTATGTAGTATAAATATTTACAAGATTCGTTGATAATTGATTTTTAAGCTTGATCAAACAATTCATTCTTTTCTAAACGCTCAATAACCAAATTTCTTGAAAACTCATTCAAGAAAAATATAAATCAATACCTTCAAGATGAAGACACCCTTCAACCTTAAAAGATACAAGCACCCTAGAGTAATCACCAACTCTAATATTGAAAATATCATCCTTTCTAGCTCTTACAAGGTGCATTCAATTGACACCTTAATTGGTTATCAATGAACCATCATTCTGAATAAATAATATCTCACATTTGATATTTCTTTCTCAATAACTAAATCGTACAAGAAATTAAATTAGAAAAAATATTTAATTTTGATTATGTTCTTGAATAAATAAACAGTGAAAAATAAAAAATGAATAAAAGCGTCCAACATTAGAATGAAGGAAAGTTAGTATAAAGAGTTATAGTTAATAAGATTGTAGCGTAATTTGAACTGTAAAGTGGTATGATTTTATTCATGTGTTATATGAATTGATTCATACTTTGAGAATGCATGATGTAAATCTTCGATGCATGACCGACTCACCATAGGTGATCGATTCACTTTTCTAAACATTTGAATTGATTTTTGAACGAAGAATGTACATAAGTGATTCAATATATAATGTTTATGTCATCATTATAAATAAATTTACAAACTAACAATTAAGTAAGATGTTTTTGTTTGACAAATTAATAGATTGGTTTTATATGTTGTTAAGATATGTAATCTAAGATATTTATATTATTGCATGTATTAAATTAAATGATTGCAGTTTAGCTAGTCTATGTCAAAATTATAATTAAAATTAAATATCAAAATACAAAGTATATGTTTTAAACATTGTAAAAAGTTGTCTAAAAAAATATTGTTGATATATAGATTATTCTAAAAATTATAAAAGGTTATTTTATGTTTTAGATAAAATTAATGTTTTTGGTATTCCCCGTTTAAATAAATTAAATTTTGCAAATATATTTAAAATGTTATAAAAAAAATTCTCCACAAAATGCATAGTATACAAATGATCTAAATACGTAATCCAAGTATATATTTGTAATACACAAATAAACTATGAATGGTACAAAATAATATTACATTTGCTCTCTTATTGTTGTTTAGGCAGGAGAGAACACCAAATTATTCTCATTACATAATCCAAGAAAAGATCAATAAATTAATTGGGGTAACAAACCACATGATTTGGGAAGCTACTTGACCTTTTAATCCTCTAAAGAAGAAAATAAGGACAGAGCACCAAAGTCTGAACACTTGAAGTGAAAATAGTTCAGCCATTTGGGAACTCAATGCACAAAATCTATTTCTAAAATCAGCTAAACTATTCGGCCAATATACCATCCAATAACAATACCTTGTCTTAAAATGAGCACGATTAACTATGTAAACAAACAACTCAGTAGATCAAAACTTACATGTTATCTCAGAAAATATGCAACATGCCATATTTTTGCTATGCTATGCATATGATTACTATTACAACATTCATATTGAAGTATTGAAGATGTGCATTAGCAATAGCATTTATTTGCATTAACTTTTAGAATTCAATTTTCCAAGAGAACTTGTTAAGGGACCGGATTTGCCTTGCCTTGGATACCTTCATTACCTGAATTTTGAACAAACGTAAATGAAACTCTGATAATAGAAGGGGGGAAAACATAACGATTGTTTCCAGTTCTACAAGTTCATACCTGCCAGCAAAAAACCTTGTAGTTTAGTTTTTGCCTCCTCGAAATGGCTCGACCTGTTTTGGATTCTCTGCAATACTTTGTCCACATTTTTTCAATTTCAACAGGATCTGTTATCTGTCGTTTTCAAATATAATCAATAACTAGCAACTCTATGCTTCAAATCACAGGTGATTTTAAAACACAATAACTAACAAGACAAATATCACAATCAAAATAATAATATATTAAAGTTGTGTGTAACTAGAAATTTAGATCCCATACTTTGTGAAACATTGTGTTATTATTTTCTAAAATGTATTATTATTATATATCTAGATGAGAGACTCTTTAAGTGAAACATTGTTATTGAGAGAAGATGAATATTCTAGTTAATGAAGATCATTTCTGGAAATGTGGACAATTGTTCGTTCAAAAATTCTCTTATTATCGACAATTTAGAAAATAAACAGAAATATTTTCAACACAAGTAATGGACCCTTA
Source organism: Cicer echinospermum (assembly GCA_002896215.2). Taxonomy (NCBI): domain Eukaryota; kingdom Viridiplantae; phylum Streptophyta; class Magnoliopsida; order Fabales; family Fabaceae; genus Cicer; species Cicer echinospermum. Next base: position 2,800 of record PGTU02004328.1, read on the forward strand.
TGCTTCAATATCCAACGAATTACATTGTCAAACGCATAATGCTGAACTCATATATACAACTAGTAAAATTTCAAATCATGTTGATACTACTACTAACTGAACCACATCTTTTTTCTATGATTTCCTTGACACTTCACCCTTGGCTAACAGCTCAAATAGTATCTGCAAACACATGAACAAATTGTAAAAGTACAGAACGCAAAATAACTTCAGATTCCAGAATAATAAAAGGGCCTGTTTGAAACATTTTTATATTTTAGTTTTTAAAAGTTATTTTACAAATTTGATTTAGAAAACTGTTTTAAAGAATAGAATTAAGGAAAAAACTTGTTTGAAAGACTTGTTGCTAAAAACAGATTTAGAGATGAGAAAAAGAAAAAACCTATTTGATAATCTAATTTTTAAAATAGTTTTTGACTAGAGAATTAAAAAAATGAAATGAAAGTAAAAACATTTATCTGTTTTGCTTTTTTAATTTTAAAAAGTATAAAATTAAAAATAGTTTTTAAAAACAAATAATCCAAACAAATTTTTTAGTTTTTAAATTTTAAAATACTAAAATAGAGCTTTTGGGGTGTGAATCTAGGTAGTTAATCCCAGATAGCGGTGCGTCGCGGCCAAACCAAAAGTGGGATATGCGGGATAACGCGTTCCGGGATAGGCGGGATAGTTGCTTATTTTTTTTGAACAATTTAATGAATAATATTAGTATAAACTATATTTAATGCAAAATTACCAAATGATCAGCAACTCTGAACATTCATAACTAGTAATAGAATTTACAAGTCTTACTCTTAGTCAAAACATACATTGAAATACAAACAAAAGTCAAGGAAATAAAGATGACCATATTGAAGTCTTTAACACACTAATAAAATAACTAAATATTAAAACTCACATGCATGTTCTAGCATAGGAATCAAAGATAAGCATCATCTTCATTAGCATATTCTACTTTCTTCTTTTTAAGGTGAAAGTAGAAACAATAACAGAAGGAGAGAAGAATAAGAGCCGGATTTTGCTGGAAAACGTTAGGATAATCCGTCGGATAGCGGGATCTCACTCGATCTCGTCGGGATTGTTTCACGCCTCGCGGACACGCCGTCGCGTGAGGCATGTACCGCACGGGGACAGCGGGATCTCGCCGGAAAACGCTGGATTACTACCTAGGTGTGATTAAACAAGACTATGTCTAATTGTTTTTTCTTCTTTACCAATTCATAGAGAAATATGAAGTATACACAACACATGAGCCTAACCGGGGTATAGTCTCATAATGAAAGACGATTGTAAGTCTTATAATAATAAACGAGGTATACGGGATGAAACAGAAAGCGGTGGAACTGTTGAGAGATAGAAAAGAGAAGCATATGCTGATGAATCTAACATAATATCAAAAAATAATTTTCTCATCTATACTTACATGAAACTTGAATCCGATCAAAAAAATAGTCATGTGATTCTACAGGAAAATATATTAACTCATAAATTGGTACAGAGCTGAACATATTTATTATATTACCCTTGGTCCTAAACAAACACAATTAACTTCCCAACAGTATTTATGTTTTGGAAGAACTATGAAAAAGCTCGGATATGAATATGATAGACTAAATGTAACTATGCACATGAATATAATTAGACATACAACAAGCAACTATACCTCTTCAATTTGCGCTGATGATTCATTCCTAATGGAAGTATCAACTCAGACACCTCTGTGTAAGCTTTATGTCCATTTATGGTCAAACTTTTCATTTTTTTATGAAGGAGAATCATCATTATCCAGTGGGGGCAACACTTTGATCAGCACTTTGAAGAGTAGCATCAAGAAATTTGCAATCTAATGCATCCATTGAAAAATACAAATCACGTAGACATGTGTAGATAATAATAAACAGCATTATATTTATTTTTAGCTTTCAATGTATTGTGCTTAATTGACTCTCTTTTATCAAGTTGTGAGATTTTTTATTTTGCAATGGAATACATGTTAGGTTTTTATTTTTATCTTTGAACCATTGGTGTATTTTACAATTAAGAAATTTTTGGTGCTTATAATACTAAAGTTAATGTATTTAGCAGTTTTTGCTAGCTTCTATGTGTCTAGCAGAGCTTATTCTTTAATTTGTTGAATATTTATTCTAATTCTAATAATACCTCATGTGCTCAACTAGTAATTAGAAAACAGGAGAAACATAAGCAAGAAAGTGTTCATCCGTTGGGTTGTTAGCTTTTTGATTTGCTGATGGGTTGGATAGCTTCTATGAAATTGGAATTTAGGTGGAATTGTACATGGTTGTTCCTGTTAGGGTTATTAGAAAATATTTGATAATTTTTTTATATTTATATTGAGTATCTTGAGTTGTTCTAGGATCAATTTAAATCATAGAGATTTTAAATAGTCTTCTTCGATTAATATTATGATTTGTTCTGATGTTAAAATTGAGTCATGTTTCTCTATAAAGTAGAGATTAGTATTGAGTCTTTTCTGTAATAAAGTAACATAAAACTATTATCAATAATATTCAAACCCTTAATTATTTTCTCTCCTCTTTTATACTAAAATCCCACAACTTCTACAATTCCTTACCACTTTTTCTTTGCTTTTTTGCTGATCTTGTTAATTCCTCTGGTTCCAATGCTAATAATTTGAACAAGATGACCCACAAAATTGTCAAGTAAACAAGCTGATAATACAGTCCAAAGTTCGTTGCTTTTTTGTGCTTGTGTACTGAATGTGAATGTGATGTTGAAAATTTAGAAGCTTTTTTTCTTGCAGTACGTGTTTAACTTTCTAGTGGTTGGTGCCTGTTATTTGGGCATCTACCTGGGCAGGTGAGTTTGTTTTAGTCTAAACAAAAAAACTTGTGCTTTTAGATTTTGATTTTGACTGTGTTTTTGTGGTTTTTGAGGTTGTGAATGTGAAAAGAGGGGTTTGGTTTGTTGCAGTAATTTCTTGTTGGATGTAGACTAGAGAGTGGCAACTGACAAGAACGACAATATTGTATCAAGACAATCAATTCTTTGACACCGAGGTTCAAACATCCAATGTTGTGTTTGCCATCGAAACTAATACTGTCGTGATACAAGACCCCTTAATTAAAATTTTATTCATTTTGATAATAACTTCAACTTGTTTTATGCCATTGACTAATATTGTTAGAATGGTGTTTAATATGGTTAATGTTCTGGTTGTTCTGTATGCAGTTAGGCAATTTTGTTCACTACATGGCTAGTATTGGTTGCACTTATTAGTCCCTGAATATATATAGCTGTAATAGGAGGCCTTCATACTACCACATTGGCCAAGTTATTGGGTAAAAGCTAGGAAGCTCTTTCTTAAGTTGGCAACATTGTGGAACAGGTAAGAGACTCACAAACAATTAATTTCAGTGAATGTTATCTGTGTTTCTGCATTTTGGTGTTGGGATTGACTACGGGACTTGATTTGCAAAGGGAATGGGATTAGGCACTACTTTGCTGTTTTTTGTTGTTATGCTATATGGTTAGGCACTATTACACTAAGGGAGAACTTGCAATCGCCACCACGTTTTCTGTTATGATGGTGGATTGAAGTCTGTTATTGCTTATTTCTTATTTTTAGATGGGAAGCATGAATTTATAGTGTCTTCCTATTTTTGATTTTTCTGTAAATTTAGTAATGTGTTTTATTTTTTTTGATTGTGCTTACATCCTAACTAATTGTTAGTAGTCTTAGTCAACACACTTTCTAGATATTGAATGTATTCGAACATAATTATAATAAAGGTGTGATCCAGAACACACAGTTTGATTATATTTTTTATGTATCAGAGCAAGTTTTGATTATGTGACTGTCTTTGAGTTCACTACGCTGCAGAGGCAAATGCGCTGGGCACACATTTAGTTTGTTTTAATTTTTGGTCACATCAGTGTCTGTTGGTCAATATGCTGACTTTTCTAATACATAGCCAACCATACATGTAACTGTGTGCCTGTTTCTTAGCCGTGCACGTTCTTTCGGTGTGCCTACACTATACTCTGCATTTTTACAGCGCAGGATATCAACAATTTCCGTAGTACTTATCCTTTTCTATGAGAACCCCCATCCAAACCAACAAACACCACCCGACAAATCTCCGGTCGAACGGATCAGTGCTGTTTCCATTGACCAACCGACATGCGACGCGTGCGTCACATGTTCTGTCTTTTCTACATGTGGGTCCCACATGCTCACCAAATTTCGTGTGTGAGATCGATGCACTGTCATCCTGGCCGACCTTATTTTGGATCTTTTCATGATTGGTGATTTTTCAGCGACCTTCATCTTTAAACTCCTCCTTCCGCACTGTTATCGCTGCGGCGAGACTTGATTTCAGACAAGGTAATTTGCTCAGCAATCAATTTATTTCACCGTGCAATCACTTCCGATGGTGATCTATCCCGACTATGATCTGTTAGTGGCGCCTTTATATTCCACTGACATCAATCTGGTGGTGACTCTATTCACACATATGATCATATTAATAGCGCATTTTTTTTTCCCTGATGATCAATCCGTGGTGACTCTTTCACACATGAATATTAATGGTGCCTTCTCTTCTTCAAACTAGCTGAAGTTGTTAGTTTATTTTTTTTATTGGTGATAAAAGTTTTGATGTAACTAAGCTTAAAGTATAGTAGCTTTAGCTTGAGGGAAAGTGTTAAAATGTTAGTGTATGTTTTTATTATTCTTCGATTGTCACATCCTGGCTAATTGTTAGTAGTCTAGTCAACACAACTTCCTAGACATTGAATGTATTTATTGCAACTCATTATAAATAGAAGGTGTGATTCACAAGAAACACACATAAATTTACTTATATTTTTCATTTCTATTGTAAGGAGCTGCTCATCATCTAGTTCTGTTTTGAAAACTCTAACAGAGGTTACTTTTCATTCAGTGAATACGTGATTCAATAATACCTTCGGTTTCGTTTCAAATAAATTCTGGTTCTATCTCAGGACATATATTTGCTGTCATGATCAACACTGGTAAGAATACTAGTACCTTAGAAAGCAGCAGGTAATCCATTTTTATCATTAGCTAGGTAATAGAAATTTGCATGCTAATACATTTTTGTATCGTTACGTTTTTCTTTCAGGAAGCCTGGTAAAGAATTTTGAATACCTCTACATATTCTTGACTAAAGGATTACTGGATGGAAGGTCTGGGTTCTGGAAAATAATCGTAATCAGCGAGCCATTCCTTTTTTCTCATTGTATCGTGTTCTCTAAAAAGATAACAACTTATTATGCAAGAAAATAAGCAAGAGAAAAGAAGCTTTGTACCTACTAAATACAGAGGAAAACAACACATAATAGAGTGTATAGTACTAGCCTGGTGTTCTTCCAGAGTCGAGTTTCCTGTATTCTGATCTTACTTGACTTTGATATGAATAGCACCTGCTTGAAATTTTCACAATCAATAGCTCTGCTCATTGATGCAAATGAGTTCAAATTTTTTATTTCAACCTGCCAGGACAAACAATTATATTAGTGCCTAAATTGGTAATATGATTTATTTGTTAATACTACATTGCAACATAAAGCTCAAGTAATATCATTTTGGTGGTACTTGGTTTCTGCTGAAAGCAAGAGTCGAGCCATTTTTAGAGTATTGTGTCAATAGAATAGAACAAGAAAACACAACATTCTTATCCACAAGATCAATTGATAACAAATGCTCTTCATTTTATACTTTCATGCTAATAAAACCCCAAAAACTTTGTCGAATTAATTCTTTTCTTGGAAAATGAAAGCCAAATTAATCATTTCAGATAATAACTTTCATTTCCTACATAAGTGTAAGTAAAATAAAATAATATAAAAAGTTATTGATTTATAGAGAAAATGTCAGGATATCAAGGTAATAATTAACACATTTCTCATGCTTCAACTAATTGCTTGCAACTACTTCCATTGCACTCAAAACACCAATATAGTCCAATGTATGTCTTGAAAAGGATAATGATTGCCATGCTCACGCGACTCGAACCTTGTAAAGAACATAACTAATCATGAATTAACCTCCAACAGCATATTCCGAGTTTCTCACAGAATAATGAATAATTGGAGTAGGGATAACATCAGCAAGAATCAACAAAGTTTCCAAGCAATTTCAACAGCAAGAACAACAAACAAGCTGCCTAATAATGTAACGAAGTGCCACATTAAAAGATTCTAATAATTTTTATAGAAGAAATGACTAATACCTTTGTCCCAAACTTTGACTGCCCAATGGGACGTACTGATACATTTACATCGCAACGAAGGGAACCTTCTTGCATATTGCCATTGCTCACTCCCAAATACCTAACCAACCTCTGTAATTCTGCTGCATACTCTGCTGCTTCAATACCATTTCTCATGTCAGGCTCAGAAACTATTTCTAGCAAAGGAACCCCTGCCCTGTTTAGATCAACCTGTGAAACAATACCATCAAATTTAACATATTTGTGTCATAGTAAAGGTTATCAAGCCTTTGGCGATAGTTATTCAGCCCAATGAGTGAAACAAAGCATTTTATGTTACCAAACATGAATTATACACAAAGAAATGTGTGAAACTGATCCGACTTAAGATGTCTCATAAAACTTCAAATAATTATAAATGAATCATTGAATTCAGAAATTGCAACCAGTAAAATCTGGGTTGGCACAACATACATGATGTTAGGAACCACAGAATTGAATTGAAAAGAATGAACACTTCATTGAGAAAATAAGAAAGAATAGGAGAGAAAACTCTCCTCCAAAGGGTTCCCCCTTTCACAATAGAGTCACTACTGTATTCACTATTTTACTAAAATGATCAATCTCCTTTTTAACTCCAGAACATCCCTATTTATACATGATATCTCTAACTAACTTTTTAACAAAAACCACCCTAACTAACTCCGTATTTCAAATACTAAAAAACACATGGTGTGGCAGAGCTTCAAGACAGAATTCCAAGGTGACGATGGTCAGTTTTTTTCATATTCTGCTGATAATTACTCTTGAAACAAGGTGACTTTTCTGTTGCATACTTTACCAGCTTGAGTTCTTGGGGATGACTAAACAATTTTCGCCATTTTCTAACAATTGTTGATTGCACTACTTCAAGAATTTTTGTAAAAATTACAAGACAGTGGTTTATGTTTTAGTCTTTCTTAAGGCCTTAATGAATGTGATGAGTGTTTCTTAAAATAATATTGATGGAGGCTATGTCTCGTTCATCAAGATTTCTATATGGTAATTCAACAAGAAAGAAAGGTTAGTTATATCAATTAAGGTGGACACAGCTTTGGCTACACAATTGCAAATTTTCAGAACAATACATCTTATCCCTACACTTATTTTTACATAATGTTCTTTTCATAACTAATTTTCAATTTGGTCTGTTACTAAACTAGTGAAATTTCTTTTTTTTAACGGTCATT
>PGTU02004336.1:0-10124 GCA_002896215.2 Cicer echinospermum
ATGTGTCATGCATTATAGATAAATTTTTGTTCTTTTCTTTGATTCTCCGATCCTTATGCTTTTCTCTGTCCCAAGACTCAATGGATGAATAAAGACAAATATTGTTTCCACATGATGACTCTTCGTATCTATCGAATGGCCGCTTTTTCGAAGTGAAACAAAAATCCATTGTTTAAAATGACTACCCTCCTTATTATTCTTCACACACTCATATATCTTGAGAATCAAACGAGTTCCCGTGTATATTTTCAAGTGTCAAAATGTTTAAAATATTTTTATATTTTCACATATTTCAAATTCCAACATTTATTATTATAAAACACAATTTGAAACAATAGAACACTCAATAATGAAACTGGATTGGTATATAAAGAGTGTAACGTACAACATCGAATGACAATATTGGAAAATGTACATTCGTTACATTAAAAGCAGAACAATTGAGGCAGGGGTTACAATGTGGGGACGAGTATGTTTAATTTAAGTGGAGACATAACAAACGCTAGTCATTCTTGTAATTTAAGAATCCTAATAATCAGCTTCCAAAAATAATAATTGCCCCAGTTTGAAGTGCTTATTTTTTTTTATCCCTATCTTTTGCATGGACTACTCTTCCAAGTTTCCAATCCATCGGGATGCTCTAATTTTTGCCTAGGTCGCCTTTTCAGGTTTTCAACCTAGCGAGCTCATCACCGTTTTTAAGCATAATATTTTTTGACTGCATCTGAATTTACTGGAAGTGGAAGGTCATCTCCATCCATTTCTGCGAGTATTAGAGCTCCTCCAGAAAAAGCTTTTTTCACAACATATGGTCCTTCGTAATTCGGGGTCCACTTTCCACGAAAATCCTTTTTTATGGGCAATATTTTCTTTAACACCAAGTCTCCTTCTTGAAACTCTCGAGGACAGACTTTTTTCTCGTATGCCTTTTTAAGTCTTTTTTGATATAGCTGGCCGTGACATAGAGCTATCATCCTTTTTTCTTCTATGAGATTTAACTGGTCAAATCGTGACTGAACCCACTCAGCCTCTTCCAGTTTTATTTCCATCAAGACTCTGATCGAGGGAATTTCAACTTCAATGGGAAGTACCGCTTCCATTCCATACACCAATGAGAAAGGAGTTGCCCCTGTTGAGGTACGAACAGAGGTTCTATAGCCATGTAATGCAAAGGGAAGCATTTCATGCCAATCCTTATACGTCTCCACCATCTTTTGTATGATCTTCTTGATATTCTTATTTGCTGCTTCTACAGCTCCATTCATTTTCGGACGATATGGTGCTGAATTTTGAAACTATCACACAACTCTTTCATCATTTTGTTATTCAAATTAGTCGCGTTATCAGTGATTATCTTGTTTGGTAAGCCATATCGACAAATCAATTCTCTTTTGATGAATTTGACAACCACACTTCTAGTCACATTGGTATAAGAAGCTGCTTCAACCCATTTTGTGAAGTAATCAATAGCTACCAAGATAAACCGGTGACCATTGGAAGCTTTTGGCTCTGATGAGTCCATAACATCCATCCCCACATTGAAAACGTCCATGGTTGATTGTTAAAACATTCAAAGGTGGGCGTACATATGTACTTTATCAGCATATATGTTGTTACATTTATGACATTTCTTTACATAATTTTTAAAAGGCAACCAGATGTCCATTGTCACAGCCAGATAATAGCCACCCCTCAAGATTTTTCTTGCCATTGCGTGGTTCCATTATGCATGGAGTTCCAAAAGAACCTTCGTGAACCTCTTGAATGATCTTTTCTGCTTCTGCTTTATCCACACATCTGAGAGGACCATATCATGATTCCTCTTATAAGCAGCACATCACCATTTAAGAGAAGTTCATTGACAAACCTCCTCAAAACCCTCTTGTCGTTTCTCTGAAGTACCTGATGGATATTCCCTATTCTTAACATAGGATTTGATATCATAAATACCATGTGTTTGCTATCAAGCTCTTCTTTCTCTATCGATAAGCAATATGCTGGGCTTATCCTTTTGTTGAATTTTTATGACCGGCACATCCTGGACGATGCTTATTTTGAACATGGATGATAATATGGCCAAGGCATCAGCCAATTTCTTGTTTCTTCTCGAGGAATATGTGAAAAGTGATATGTTCGAAGTTTTCTACCAATTCTTTGGATATATGTATGACACGGAACCAATTTTGCAATCTCGAGTTTCAAAATCTCCTTTTGTTTGGATGGATAACTAAAGATGAGTCTCCATATACCTCAAGAACTTTTATCTTTGACTCAATAGCTGCTTTAATGCCCATAACACATGCTTCATATTCTGCAATATTGTTTCGTACAATCAAAACACAACTAGGCGTAAATGGATGTGAACTGGTTCTCTGGGTAGAAATCAAAATGGCTCCAAATTCCGTGCCTAAACGCATTAGAGGCACCACTCAAACACCAATCTCCATTTTTCTTTATCAGATGTTCAATCTCTTTCAACTAAGTCATTATGTCTTCATCGGGGAATTCACACTGCATTGATTGATAATCTTCTCTACCGGTTGTTGGGCTAAGTCTCTGCTAGTGAGCTTCCTTTGATTAGATTTTGCAGTGTAACATATACCAAATCGTATTCTGATACAACATCTGCAAACGGGCGATTCCTTCCCAGTAAGAGAGGGTTTCTCAAAGATGTATTTAATTGGGTCCATTTTAGACACCAACCAGTTGTTATAACATAACATGTATTGCTCTAACCGACGAGCAGCCCATGCCAATGCGCAACATGTCCGTTCAAGCAGTGAATATCTTGTTTCGCAACTGGTGAATTTTTGCTCAAATAATAAATAGCATGTTCTTTCCTACCAGATTCATCATGCTGCCCCAGTACGCAGCCCATGGACTCGTCAGTACTGTTAAGTAGATAATAAGTGGTTTTCAGGAACTGGGCACTAGGATGGGAGTTTGATAAGTATCTGCTTAATCTTTTCGAAAGCTTTTGACTAATTCTCATTCCATTCGACCTTTTGCGTCTTTGCGCAACGGTTTGAAAATCGGTTCGCAATACGTGTAGCGGTGAGAATGCGCATATTAAACCTCGCAATGTAATTCAATCTACCCTAAAACAAGCCACGAACTCTTCTTTTTCTCGTCCGCATGGAGCCAGGGCATTTCTTGTATTAGCTGCTTACTTTATCTGGATCCACTTTCTATCCCTTTTTGACTAACGATAAACCCAAGTAACTTGCCTGATCTTACACCAAAAAGTGCATTTTAGCAGGGTTAAGCGGAGTCTGAACTTCCTTAAGTCGCACAAACAACTTTTGAAGGTTAATAACATGTTCTTCTTCGGTCCGAGGATTTTGCAATCATATCATCCACATAAACCTCTATTTCTTTATGCATAATGTCATGAAACAAAGTTACCATTGCCCTTTGGTAGTTGCGCCAGCATTCTTGAATCCGAATGGCATCGCTTTTGTAATAGAAAGTCCCCCATTGTGTAATGAATGTATGAGTTTTCTCCATATCTTCGGGAGCCATCTTGATTGATTATACCCTGAGAAACCATCCATGAAGGAGAAAGAGAATATTGAGCAGTGCTATCTACTAGGACATCAATGTGAGGCAAAGGAAAATCATCCTTTGGACTAGCTTTATTTAAATCCCGATAATCAACACACATTCGAACTTTTCCATCTTTCTTTGGAACCGGAACAATGTTAGCAACCCATTGAGGATATTTTGCCACAAGCTAAGAAAACCAGCATCAAATTGTTTCTTGACTTTTTCTCTAATTTTAAGTGACATATCAGGCCTCATCCTCCTCAATTTTTGTTTAATTGGAGCACGTTCAGGCTTGAGTGGTAGCTTGTGTTCAACTATGTTAATATCTAGCCCAGGCATATCCTGATATGACCATGCAAAGACATCCACATAATCAATTAAAAGTTTAACCAACTTTTCTCGCTCACTTTCTTTCATAGACATACCAATTTTTAACTTCTTTTTTTATCACGCTCAGTCCCCTAAATTGATCACCTCAACAGGTTCTTGATAGGGTTTGGATTATCTTAACTTCTTGTTCAATTAAGCTTTCTAGTTTTGGGGAAGCTCACAATTGCTTCACAATCCTCATCAGCATGATTAATCAGACGTTCAAAATTTACAAGAAATGGTTCTAGCGCTGCTATTTTCAACATATTCATTTTGACTTTGCATTGTTTAAATTAAGAAGAAAAAGGGAAAAAAAAAAGAAGAAAATATGAATAAGGGATTGCCAAAAGAAAGAGAAAAGAGAAAAGAAGAAGAGAAATAAAAAAGAAAAAAAAAACTATAGGAGAATTCAAAAATGCATATTGATAATAAGTATGGAATTGAAATACATATGCCCTAATCAGTTAATCCTTATAGCCTTGGGCAGAGCAAAAGAGTTAAAAAATACATAATTACTTTTGAACACGAATTAACAAACATGGAAACTCGATATCTTCCAATTGTTGAGGATTAGTGTTTGGAGGACAATGGTACACGTATTTTGAGGGTATCATCATCACCATGATCCTTTCACACAACAACCACCTGAGCCAGCAATATTATTCCAACGCTCTTAAAGGTTTACGTAATGTCATAAATAGAAATCTTATGTGTATTCAGTGTCTAATATGGAATATTGGCAAATATACTACTTGGGGTGCAATATATGGAATATTTCATGAGGGTATAGTATTTTGGGTGACACGTAACCCAAATGAGAGGAATTTGTGATTGGTTAGGTTTTAGGGGTGATAGCTGGATGTTTTGGTTATTGTCCATGGGGTTGATGACTATAGACGGAGTAAAGCCAGGTGGGAGACCATTCATAGGAAATTGCATAACTGCTGTACGAAATTGTTGGTTAGTAGGGGGTAAAGCCTGGTGGGTGAAATGAGTGGTTTGATGTTCTTCATTTGCAGTTGTAGGATTCACATATGTATTCTCCTCTCCTTGACAAAACCTGTATAGCTTTTAGGATTTGATTAACCTTGTCCTTCAATTGGTTTACATCCGCTCTTATCACTTCTTGGTTTTGCTCGAGTTCATCCATGATCTTGGAGTTTGCGCGAGTCCGATAAGGGTGTCGGGGAAACAACTTCATAGATTTTTTTTGTTTTAAATAAAATTTCTATGAGTATGCATTAAAATATGAGTGTGATGAAGATGAAATCAATTAGTTATTATGATAGTTGGATGTTGGGGAATTATAAGCTTTATGTAATTTTTTTAACAAGAATGAATTTATAGTGAAGAAAATATGGGGATCGGAAATCAAAATAGCAAATCCTTTCATTGACGAAAAAAAAAAACATCACATTTAAATTGAAAACTACATTGAATATGATACTTCAATCTTCTCTTTAGAATAGGACAACCAAATCTTCTCCAATTCTTCTTCCAATTTTTTTTTTAATTTTCAACAAACTTGTAAACTTTGACTGGAGTATTGAGCGGGCCCCCGTTTGCACATTCATTGCCAAGAGACTTAGGATTTTGCCATATTTGTGAAAGAAACTCTTTTGTTGTATAGTTTTCATTTGATTGCTGATGTCTCTTAAACTTTTCAAATCAGGTTGTTTGAATTTTAAAAGTAAAGTTTTTCTTTTTTCTGATCTCATTGTCTGCTTTAATTTAACATGTGATTAAGGTCTTTATGATTCCCCAACAATCCTGAAAATTGATGCAAAATGCCAATTTATTTTTCAAAGAAACAATGTTATGAGATATGGATGCAATTATGCAGAATGACTGTTGTGAATATATAACATTTTGAATGAATGTATGAGGGGTTTTTTGCTTATATGGATATTCTTACAATGAAAAGGGTCTATTGGCTTATGTAGTGAAACTCTCACACATGGTGGCTCTATAGTTCTAAACACGGTCCTAGAGCCAATAATCTCATTTTGGAATATTGTCAACAACAATAGGTAAACTATTTGGAGTGACAATACCCTCAACAAGATCAAACTATAGGTGAGATTTTCATGCTAACCCAACAGGATGTACATCAGAAGGCTACCCACTACACAACCTCAAAACTAAACTTAAGTTTTGTACAAACCCGGGTGTAGGGTTCCACTCGTAAGTGTGTGTCTTAATAAAAGTGTAGGGTGTAGAATAAGTATGATTCAATAACTTCATAACGATAATAAACATATAATAAATAATAAATAAATAGGTAAATAAATAAATCAATAAATAAATACATGAATAAATAAATAAAATGATCTACAAACTTAAAAAATATTATAATATCAACTAATTTATTATAAAAATAAATAAAAGAAAAATGAAAAACAAACAAAATAATAAAAAAAAAAAAGTTAAGAATTATGCACAATTAATTTATTAGCCTGACTCTCTAAAATATCCCCAGCGGAGTCGCCAGCTGTCGCGGGCCTAAAATTTCGAGTATTTCTCGAATTCAATGAGTCGCCACCAAAATTTATTTTAAAATAGGGAAAATATTGGGAAACCCTTAAAATAGTAAAAATTAAAAAAATATGGTCTTTGAAACCAAATTTTGAGTTCGGGAGTCGATTATGCGTAGGGAAGGTATTAGCACCCTACGACATCCCGTTAAAAAAAACGTTACCTATAATTAATTGTGCAAGATTAATTTTTAACTTAAGTATATTTATTTTTCTTTACTATTAAATATGAGTAACTATTATTACTATATTTAAAATATGATTTTTGAAATAAATATGTACTTAACAAATAAAGGACAAAAAAAGAAATTTTTATTTATGTGTTTGACAAGAATATGATCTTGCTCCTATGTATCTCCCGGTGCGATGGAGAAATAAAGCTACGTAGTTCTTGATGTAGAAAATGTTATGTGTTGAGTGTGTTTTAAAAGAAATTTGTTTTGTGATAAAAATATGTTTTGACAAAATAGAAAAAATAAAATAGTTTAATTTGAATAAATACTTTAAAATACGAGTTTTAAGACGAATCAGGTTGTACAACTTGTGTCCCAAAACTCCAGGAATAAAGAAGATGTCACATCTAATTTAATCCTCTAAAAATATTTTATTGTTCTCGATTTTTAAATTGAGTTTTCAAAACCACCAAGTAGTACAACTTGTGTTTTAATAACTCGAAGATAAAAAAAGTTACATCTAATAAATAAATCGATTTTAGATCAGTTCATTAAGATAAATAAATGAATAAATAAATAAATAAAGAGAGTTTTAGGACTATCAAGTTGTACCACTTGTGTCCTAACAACTCAAAGATTAAAAGATGTCACATCTAATTAATCTTTTAAAATTCGATTATAAATATTCTTTGCTTTTTAAAAAAATTGATGTTAAATATGAAATAAGTTTAAATAATTCTGCAAAATAAAGTCAGTAGTAAACACACACAAAATGGTAAAAAAATACATGGACTTGTAATATGATCTATTAAATAAATAAACATTTTAATAGAAAAAAACATATTCAAATGTAAATCTTTCAAAATAGCGTTTAAGTAAATAAGTGATTGAAACAAAACTCTAGTAATATAAAGTAAAATTCCATCTTTCAAATAAAACAGTTTTAGCTTTCCAATCTAGTAATATAAAGTTCGAAAAGCTGTAAATGTGAAGATAATAGAAGGTACATGCCTTTTCAGATACTGGTGAAGACAAAAACGGTGGTGTACGGTGGAAGTTAGAACGACGGTGATCCCTCCTGCCTTTCTTCTTCTCTTCCTTTTTATGTGTTTTTTATCAGTATTAATCTCAGCAATTTTCCTCCTCCAAAAATGCCTCCCTTCTTTGTAAAAAAAAGATGTATTTATAGAGTTTTTTTTTTATCTGATTAGTTGCTTTCTGGTCTGCCTTGACCTGATTTGATTTTTATTGTAATTTATTTTTGGCTTTATTTTTGGTTGTAAATTGATTGTAATTGTAATTTTAAAAAATTATAACTTGATTTAGCATTGTAAATTGATGAACCTACTTATTGTAAATAAAATTACTTCTTTTTTTAATATATATTCCTTTTTTAGTTATTTCTAAAATAAGTTGGACAAATTAGTACTACAACTTGCCCCTATTTAATTATATTTTACTTGAAAAAATATGAAAATATGAAATAACAATGGTATTGTTTTTTATGTTATTAGTAAAGATAAGTAAATATAAGGACCTAAATTTTGTCCAACAACAAACACATGTATTAAAGTGCATTTGAATATTAAAGTGGGAATGATGCAAACTTTTGTTGAAATATGCAAAATAATCGTCTTCGGATTAATTAATAGATCGACAGAAATAAAAAAATGTCGTCTTCGGATTGGTTACCGATGCCTGTAAGATCGACAAAATGAAGGTGATCGTCTTCGGATTGGTTGCCGATGCGTGGATCCATAGAAATTAAAAAAATGATCGTCTTCAGATTGGTTACGATGCGTAGATCGACAGAAAATGAAGGTGATCGTCTTCGGATTGGTTGCCGATGCGTGAGATCTATAGAAATTAAAAAATGATCATCTTCGGATTGGTTACCGATGCGTTAGATCTATGAAAAAATGATCGTCTTCGGATGGTTACCGATGCGTGGATCTATAGAAATTAAAAAATGATCATCTTCAATTGGTTACTGATGCGTAGATCGACAGAAATGAAGGTGATCGTCTTCGGATTGGTTATCGATGCGTAGATCGTAGAAATTAAAAATGATCGTCTTTCGATTGGTTACTGATGCGGTAATCGACAGAAATGAAGGTGATCGTCTTTGATTGGTACCGATGCGTAGATCGTAGAAATTAAAAATGATCGTCTTATGATCTTGTGTTAGATGGTATAATCTATAGAAATAAAAATGATCATCTTTGGATTCAGTTAACATGCGTAGATCTATAGAAAAAAGATTCGTCTTCGATTTGGTTACCGATGCGTAGATCTATTAGAAATTAAAAATGATCATCTTCGGATTGGTACCGATGCTTAGATCTATAGAAAAAAATGATCGTCTTCGGATTGGTTACCGATGCGTGATCTATAGAATTAAAAAAGATCGTCTTTAGATTGGTTACTGATGCGTAGATCGACAGAATGAAAGGTGATCGTCTTCGGATTGGTTACCGATGCGTAAGATCGTAAAATTAAAAATGATCGTCTTCGGATTGGTTACCGATGCGTGATCTATAGAAATTTGAAATGATCATCTTCGGATGGTTACCGATGCTAATCTATAGAAAAAATGATCGTCTTCGGATTGGTACCGATGCGTAGATCTATGAATTAAAAATGATCATCTGTCGGATTGGTTACCGATGCGTAGATCTATAGAAAAAAATGATCGTCTTCGGATTGGTTACCAATGCGTAGATCTATAGAAATTAAAATGATCGTCTTCGGATTGTTTACCGATGCGTAGATCGTAATTGGTCCAATCTTGAAGGTAGATAAAGGGATAATTATATGATACTTGCAATTCAAATGATAAGGTATGAATGATTCATGCGTGTGTAATGCATTGAGTATAAGTAAAGTGTCAATGAAGATGCATGGATCATGCGAGTATGAGTAAATTATGTGTCATGCATTATAGATAAATTTTTGTTCTTTCCTTTGATTCCCGATCCTTATGCTTTTCTCCGTCCCAAGACTCAAGGATGATAAAGACAAATATTGTTTCCTCATGATGACTCTTCGTATCTACCGAATGCCGCTTTTTAGAAGTGAGCAAAAATCCATTGTTTAAAATGACTTACCTCCTTTATTATTCTTCACACACTCATATATCTTGAGAATCAACGACGTTCCCGTGTATATTTTCAAGTGTCAAAATGTTTAAAATATTTTCATATTTTCACATATTTCCAAATTCCAACATTTATTATTATAAAACACAATTTGAAACAATAGAACACTTAATAATGAAACTGGATTGGTATATAAAGAGTGTAACGTACAACATCGAATGACAATATGGAAAATGTACATCGTTAATTAAAAGCAGAGACAATTGAGGTAGGGGTTACAATTGGGGACGAGTATGTTAATTTAAGTGGAGACATAACAAACGTAGTCATCTTGTAATTTAAGAATCCTCATAATCAGCTTCCAAAAGTAATAATTGCCCCAGTTTGAAGTGCTTAATTTATTA
>PGTU02004337.1:0-10002 GCA_002896215.2 Cicer echinospermum
ATATGTTATTATTATCTTCGTTTTATTGTTTTACTACATAGCGAAGAATAATAATAACCTATAATAAAATTGAGTTTATTAAATAAATATGTAATTAGTACTTTATTTGACAAATTTATTTTATTATATGTTATTATTATCTTCGTCATGTAGTACAACTATATTATGAAGATAATAATAACATATAATAAAATAGAGTTGTTAAATAAAGTAGTATTACATATTTATTTAATAGTTCAATTGTGTTATATGTTATTACAATTTTCGTTATTAAGTACAACTATTAAACAAAGATAATAATAACATTTAATAAAATAGAGTTTTCAAATAAAGTAACATTGACAACACTATTTTATTAAATGTTATTATTATCTTGGTTTTGTAGTTGTATTTAATAACAACGATAATAATAACATATATCAAAATTGAGTTGTCAAATAAATATGTAATAATTTATTTATTTGACAACTCTATTTTATTATATGTTATTATTATCTTTGTTATTGAGTACAACTAAAAAACAAAGATAATATAATATTTAATAAAATAGAGTTGTCTAATAAATAAGTAATTATTACTGTAATTCATGAGCTTCCCTGATCATGTTTTTGATTTAATTCCCAAACATACAATACATATGAATTATTTGATTGATCTAATGATTTGAATTGAGAAACATTTCAGGCAAACAAGCAAACACTATACACTTGGAACAAAAGCTTGGAGGATGTGCTTGAGAAAGATGCAAATATGTATAGTGTGATTAGTTGTCATAGTAGTTATTTTAGTAGACTAATCACTATGATTTCATACTTAAGTATTTACCAAAGAAAGTAAATCAATCAACTGATAAGTCAATTGATGAATGAATTGGGCAATCGATTGTCTGGCTCAGATCAAAAGTTTAAACTAAGTAAATCGATTGGGAAATCGATTACTTAAAGGCTTTTTAGTGAAACCTGAGCTCTGAGCTTAATCCTTTCAATTGGACAATCGATTGGGACATCAATTGAGTAATCGATTTTGTGATTCACAGAACCAACCACTTACTGAATCAATCGATTTGCAAATCGATTGTGAAAAAGCTTTTCATCAGGAATAAGTTATGTGATCAACCAAATCGATTGGACAATCAACTGAACTAAGTTTCTTAAACTACAAGTTTTGTGACAATCGATTAGGTAATCGATTGAAGTTAATCATTTATCAGAAACACATTGAATAATCGATTGGCACATTGATTTTGACCAAATGGTTGAGGTTCTGTAACAAGCACAATCGATTGGCAAATCGATTGAAGTAAATGTCTAAGTCACTGTGATCAGCACAATCGGTTGACGAATCGATTGAAGCTAAATGTTTGAGTTACAGGAAGAATTCAGCTCATTACCAAATCGATTAGGACTATGAATATACGTCGATTGAGCAATCGATTGTTTTGATCTTGTTGTTTGAACAAAACACCTATAATCGATTACTCAATCGATTCTGATATATTCTTAGTATCAGTTTCTGATTTATGCATTAAAAGAATCGATTGGCAAATCGATTCATGCTTATATTTTCAAGATTCAAGAAAAACAAGAAGAACGATAATCGATTGGGCAATCGATTAAGCTGGTTTTAAACTTTTATATAATCGATTGAGGAATCGATTGACCTGATGTTTTTCTGAATATATATAAGCTGATTCAATCACATTTTCTAATGACTGTTACACATTTTCTAACAACCAATACACTACATTTGAAACAATTATTTTCATCACACAAAATACTCATTTGGCAAATTCTTTTGTGTGAAATTCATATTGTGATTGAGTCATCATCATTTGTCTGCTTTTTTTCTTTTCTGTAAAAACAATCTGTAAAGAAAGTTCTGGAAATCCAGTGGTTTAAACTGGTGACTATCTTTGTTGGTGCGTATGTTCATCAAGAAGAAGTCTCATCTTGATCTCGTGAGAGTTTGGCGACTAACTCCAGAGATAAGGTGGTATAGTAATAGAAGCGAGTGAGTTGGATAGATAGGCCATGTGTGAGCTGGACAATCTGTAAAACGTACTCAAGTCAATTCTATTGGAAAGGCTGAAATCTAGTTTAGATTTCAGGACTGGATGTAGGCTATCAAACTGATAGCCGAACCAGCATAAATCTTGGTGCACGTTTTTCTTATCCTTTCTCTTTATTTTGATATTGCTTGAATGCGTATTCCTGAATGTTTGTATTGGTGAATTTATGTCTTGATTAATATTCTGAATAAGCATTGTATATGTACTCTTATATTGATAATTCATGCAACTGTGAATCTTTGTTCCTGAATAAATTCCGCAACCGATTATTGTTAATCTGGTTAATAATCTTCTAAGATTAGTAAATACATTTCTCATATATGTTTTAACAAATAGAGGCTATAATTTCCTATAATTGGTATCAGAGCCTGGTCTTTTTAGAGTAACTCTCATAAAAGAAAAATTACCTCTGTAGAATTCCTAGGAGAAGGTGCATCCTTGGCAAGGCCCTGCATTTAATGGGGCTGCCTACAATGTATTGGAAAGAGAGGATGTTAATTTCTTGAAGCATGTAGTCTTGATATTCTAGAAGCAGTAATTAGATGGTCCTATGTGCCACCATAGCTGGCACAGGTGATTCATCAATCCAAAAACCCAGATCAGATTGGTCTGAGGATGACAAGAAAAAGGTTGGATACATGCTAAGGCTAAAAACATTATTACCCTGCTTAATCGACTGACGAATTTGTTTAGCAGGGTGTCTACTACAAAAATGCCAAGGAGATAGGGGAACACATGGCAACAAATGCATGAAGGAACAACAGATGTAAAAAGGGCCGAATCAACACGCTAAATGCATGAGTATGAGCTGTTCAACATGAAGAAAGAGGAATCCGTTAATGATATGCATACAAGATTTACTCACATAGTCAATAATCTAAATGCTCTTGGTAAGGTGATGACAATGAGCAGCAAATCGCAAAGTGATGAGCGTGCTTGACCAGAGAGTGGCAGCCAAAAATCACTGCCATAGGCAGAATCAAAAGACCTTGGTAGCATGTCAATTGCCCACACTATTTGGAAACTAAGAGAGCATGAGATGGAACTCATAGACTGAGTGAACTGAACAGATGACAGAAAAAGAAAAGGGTTGTCTCTTAAAGCCCAAGCACATCAAACCAAATCCGAACAAGAGATCTGCACTGACGATTCAAATAGTGAGACCGATGCAAAGACTCAGAACTTGATTGCTTGTCAGAAAAATTCAAAATGTTTCTGAAAAAGAAAGATAGCAATCAAGAAAACCCTCAACTCAAGACACATGACAACAAGTAACCTGCTTTGAGTGTGGGAAGACAGGACATATATAATCTGAGTGCTTCCAATTGCAAATAAGAATAGACTGCAAGGCTAAAGGCAATCAACCACTCCTAAGACCAGAAAAGCCTACATAGCTTGGAACGATAATGAGAAGAGTCTTCTGCATCTTCTGAAGAAGAAGAAGCTAATCTTTGTCTAATGGGCCAACATAGATTCAGATTCTGATAGTGAGGTTAAGTTCTAAATCCCAATCTACATGACGCATTTAATGAACTAACATGATGAATATGTTAAAGTAATCAAGATTAATTAGCACTAAGAAACTGTTGAAGAAGAAGTGCATGCTTTTATGAAGAGATTAGCTAAAACATGAGTCTCTTAAAGACACAAATGAAATGTGGAAAAAGGAAACTTATGCACTGAAATGTGATTTAGAAAAGTTCAACAGTGGTAAAAACAATTTAGATATGCTTCTGGAAACCAAAGAAATCTAAATGAAAAATCTAGACTTGGCTATAGACAAACAGCGAATGTTAAAAGAATCAGAAGTTTGTTAGATCTAAGCATATGATGATATCTTTACTAAACCAAATCCGATTTCATTCCTTCTGTTGTTTCATGTCACTTTTGCTGTAAAAAGGGTCATATTGTTTTTAATTGTAAACTGAAAAAACTGGCTAACAAAGGATGAAACAGATTGGAAAGTAAAGAACAAATGGTTTGAAACAACCCTCCAGGACGCCAATCTGAATTGGGTACTAAAACCAAATTTTAATTAACATTTTGCAGATATGCTTGACATTCGGGGACTCATTCGCATGAGTACCTAAACAGTGGATGTTCCAAGCATGATATGCTTGGAGACAAGTCAAGTTTCTTGTCTCTAAACTTAAAAAGATGGAGGATTTGTTAAATATGGTGACAATAACAAAAGTAAGATACTCAGTATTGGCAGACAATAGGGAACGAATCGACTACGGTGATTAAAGACGTTCTTTATGTAAAGGATTTTAAAGCACAATTTGATTAGTATAAGTCAACTCTGTGATAAGGGATTTTCAGGTATGCTTTACATCTCAGTCTTGTATAATTGAGCACAAGGAGAATAAAGACATAGTTTAGTAGGTGACAAGAATCAATAACATATACATGCTTGATTTTAATGCTCTTGCCTGCTACTACTATTTGCTGGCTTATTATCCAATCTGATGAAAATTGGTTATGCATCAAGAGAGTGCTCATAATACATATGGATCACCTGAAACAACTAGTAGTAATAGTAGTTCTAGGGACTCCCAAACAGAAAGTTCCAACTAAGGAAAAGTTGTGTGATTCCTGTGAGAAGAGTAAGCTAGTTAAGTCATACCTTTCCTTTCCCAATTAGATTTAGTTCAAACAAATAGGTTTTACAATTGTTACATATGGACCTGTTGGTCCATCTCAAGTTAGAAGCTTTGGAGAAACTTGTATGGTTATGTGTTAGTAGATGATTAACTCAGGTATTATTTGGACATTTTTTTCTGCTCACAAGAGTGAGGCTTCTCTATTTTCAAAAAGGTTTGCAAATTCTAGTTCTCAAAATGAGAAGAACCAGAAATAATCTCCATCAAGCGTGATCACCCCCCCCCCCCCCCCCCCCCCCCCCCCCCCCCCCCCCCCCCCCCCTGGTGGGAGAATTCCAAAATGATTCCTTTAATACTACTGTGAACCAAAATAGAATTCACATATATACTCAGCCCCTAGAAACTCCAAACAAAATGGAAGTTGTAGAAAGAAGATAGGTCTTTAGAGGAACTAGCTAGAACTATGATTAAAGACTCAAATCTTCCTAAGTATTTCTGGGCTGATGCTATAAACACAGCCACACATGTAGTGAATAGAAGTTCTAATAAGTCCAATACTTAGAAAAACTCACTATGAGTTATACAAGGTAGCAAAACCAAACATCTCTTACTTTAGGGTATTTTTTCTAGGTTATCCCAATCTAGTAAGGCCTTAGAATCATACAATAAAAGAACCAAAACTATAGAGGAATCTGCTCATTAAAATTTGATGATAATGTTTGCTGAACTTGAACAACACTCCTCTATAGATTGGTGATTCTTTGGATGATATTGTAGAATTTGAACCAATAGAACCTGATGAACCAGTACCTCCAAACAACAGTTGATTGTGTAGAACCTATTAGGGAAGTTGACTTACCTAAGGAATGGAAGTTTAAACAAGACCATCCTATTGACAACATCATAGGAGAGATCTCTAAAGGATTTCAAACTAGAAAATCCCTCAACATTTTTTGTAACTTTACAATCTTTGTATCTCAAGTAGAACCCAAAAACATTAAGGAAGGCTCTTATGTTACCATGACTGGATACTTGTCATGCAAAGAAGAGCTCAATCAGTTTGAGAGAAACAAAGTGTGGATTCTAGTTCCAAAACCAGGAGAAGACAACATGTCATAGGAACTAGATGGGTTGGTTTAGAAACAAGATGGGATGAGAATGGGGTAATTTACTAGAATAAAGCTAGGCTAGTGGCCATGGGTTTACAACCAAGAGGAGGGCATGACTATGATGAAACCTATGCCCGCTGTAGCTAGACTAGAAGCCATTAGAATCCTGCTTTGCTTATGCATGTATAATGACTTTAAGACTATATACAATGGATGTAAAAAGTGCTTTTCTAAATGGAGACATCCCAAGAGGAAGCCTTTGTAGTCAAACACCTGGTTTGAAGATCCTATGTTCCAAACCATGTGTTCACAAACTGAACAAAGCCCTCTATGGCTTGAAACAAGCTCCAAGAGCTTGGTATGAAAAGCTAAGCAATTTCCTCATACAAGAATCTTTTAAGAGGAAATGTAGATAAGACCACTTTTATATAAAAACAAAAGGAAAAGACATTCATTGGTCCCAATTTATGTTAGATGACATAATCTTTGGATCAACAAACAATATGCTTTGCAAGAATTTGAAAATACAATGAAGGAAATTTGAAATGTCCATGAGGAGAGAATTAACTTAACTTCTGGGATTTCAATCAAACAAAGAAAGAATGGCATTCACTAGTCGAAACCAAATACTGTAATGATCTTTTAAAGAAGTTTTGAGGTTTTGATAAGTTTAAATCCATGGATACCACCCATGAGTCAAACTTGTCATTTAGATAGAGATGAGAAGGGAAATATGTTGATGTGACAATGTTTAGAGGCATGATAGGATCCTACTATACCTTACAGCTAGTAGACCAGACATTATGTTTAGTGTTTTCATGTGTGCTAGATACCTAAGCCAATCCAAAAGAATCCCATCTAGTGCAGTCAAAAGGATTTTAGATATCTTATAGGAACCAAAAATCTAGGTTTGTGTATCCTAAGGGATCTATTTGCACTCTAGTTGGTTATTCTGATTCTGATTTTGCTGGCTGCAAATTGGACAGAAAAGTACATGCTGGTACTTGCAACGTATTAGGGAACTCACTGGTATTTTGGCATAGCAAGACACAAATAGTGTTGCACTTTCAACAACTGAAGCTGATATGTAGCTGCTGGAAAGCTGTTGTGCCTCAAATTTTATGCGATGCACAACACCTTGACTTTGGTGTTGATCTAGGTATGTGTGCCTATCATGTTGCGATAATACTAGTGCTATAAATATCACTAAGAACCCTGTCATGCATTCTAGAACCAACATTAGAAGATTAGCATTACTTTATTAGGGATCAATTCACAGGTGTAAGATCCAAGCTTGAATATGTTAAACAACTGATCAGTTGGCTGATATTTTCACCAAAGCCTTACCCAAGGGAATTTCTTCTTTATTAGAATGAAACTTGGAATAATAGTCTCAAGAAATTGATCCTTGTGACAAACGATTGAAACAATCGATTATCCCTGTGACCGATAGGAAACAACCATTAACAAAATCGATTGCATAATCGATTTTGGTCTAGTGTTTTGTTTGTCTAAGTCACAAACACTATAATCGATTTTTCATAATCGATTTTAGCCAATCTCAGATGTTCAAAATGCTTGAGAGTTATCATCAACTTCAGATGCGATTGAGAAATCCATGGGAAGATTGGGAAATCTTTAAAGAATGCGATTTTGATAATCGATTATTTGTTTTGACATCCACAAATTTGAGAAGTTTTCCAACCTCAAACCGAAAGCATCGATTGGGAAATCGATTGAGTCAGATTTTTTTATTTATTTAAAAAAACCTGCTTTTAAAGGAATCGAATTGGAAATCGATGCTGAGATGAGCAGTTTTCTGAACTTATGAAGAAATCGATTTGGACATCGATTTATCAAACTGAAGGATCATTACGAAATCGATTTACAAGACTATTGTTGGAGAAAAATTATAGCCATTGGAAGTGGTTGAAACGGATACATTTCATCTCACTCAAACAACGGTAACACAATCGATTGGACAATCGATTGTGTGAACCCAAATGTGAAATAAAATCGATTGGGAAATCGATTCTGAACAGTTCTATATAAATCCCTAAATCGATTTCTCAACCCATTTTCACTTCCTGCTCACTTTCTCTCTCCCAAACTCGAATTTTTCTGCATCTTAATCCTTCTCAATCCTCTCAGATATCCTAAATTTCCAAAATCTACAATGGCACGAGTAAAGCAAACTGCAAGACCTCAATCATCCTCTTCTAAATCTGTTTCCCTAGATTCTTCTTCAACATCTAGTGGAAGAACACCCTCCCCTCAACCTCCTTCACCTCATGCTAAAAGAGTCTCAATACCTACTCATAAGGTATTAGCTAAAGACAAAGGGAAGGTTGTTGCAATTGCTCAAGAAACAACAAAAAAGAGGAAAGCTCCTCCATCTGAGAAACTCATGGGGGATGCCATGAAAGGGGCAACTCAGAAAAAGAAGAAGGCTATATCTTCCCCTCAACCAAAGAATGTTCAGCCTCCCAAAGGCAAACCTGTTGAAGAAGCTATTCTCCCTTCTTCTTTCTTAAAAAGTAAAATCCAAGAGGCTAGAACTCTGGATTTTACCTATTTTGATTCAAATGGGTTTACTTTCCAAAATCACTTGAGGTTTCATGGTTTAGTAGATTTCCTTTCTTGTTCTTTGGAAATCTACCTAAGGCTGATTAGAGCCTTTTACTCAACCTTCAAACTCACCAAAACTGGATTCGAGGCTGAAGTGAAGGGTAAGAAAATCTCAATGACTTTTGAAGACTTCTCCAAACTGTCAGGATTACCATTCTTTGGAGAAGCTATTGATGGAAGAACAGACCCTAATTCAACTGATGACGCTTGGGAATCATCAGTGGATAGGCATACGGCTATTCAGGACCTGATGATGGAAGGCTTTGTTGAGAAAGTATCCCTTCCAACCGGTCAGATGAAGGTCCATCATCGTATGCTGATGTATGTGCTAACACGGATGTTAGTACCTCGATCTGGAAATCACGCCGTTGTACAGAGGCTGGATATTACCCTGCTTTGGGGCCTGTACAAGGAGCTCAAGATGAGCTGGGCTTGGATTGTGGTGATGAACATGGTTGAATCAGCACAAGGCAAGCTGCTGCTCCCCTACCCCCAGTTAATTACAAAGATTCCAAGACACTTCAAGGTTTCATGTGTCAATGAAGAATCAATTAAAACCACTCTAACCTTTGGTGAATCCATTGTCAATCAGATGCAATTGAAAAGGATCAATGGCATTTGGACAAGGATACAACCAAGTGCTGAACAAGCACAACCAAGTGCTGAACCAACTGAGCCAGCTGAAGCACAATCTGAGCTTTTGGCTAAGCTGCTGGAGCTGATGGAGTCTCAGGCTGCCCACAATGCTAGGGTGGAAGCCTCTCTTAGGAAACTCCAAGCAACTTTGAACTCAGTAGTTCAAGATGTGGATGCCATCCAAGAGCACTTGGGTCTCAAAATGTCTTTTGAAGACATTGTTGAAATTGGCAAGCAAGCAGCTGAAGAACCACATCCTACCAATCTAGAAAGTACTGAACCTCATGGTGAGGAGACACTTGCTGAGGATAATACAGTAGTCTCTACCTCTCCCATTGGTGATAATGAGGAGCAGTCCTAGTTTAGTTGATTAGGATTTCGTTTTCTTTGTTGCTTTGTAATATTTTTGTATATATCTTATGTTTCTTTTTGATTAATCACTTTCTCTTGTATTTCTTTTTGTATTTAATGACAAAAGGGGGAGATTGGTATCAAATTTAACTTGTGATATTACATTGGTGATTGGTATCAAAGTTTAACTTGTGCTATTGATTATGTGATGCTCTGATTATTGCTCTGATTATGTGATGCTCTGATTATTGCTCTGACTATGTTATATTGCCTTGATTGACTATTAACTTGTGATATGTGATATTTCTCTGATTGTCTATATCTGATAATGTACCCTGATTGTACTCTGATACCCAAGCTATAATACTCTTATTTGAATAAATGTGAATAGTTTGTGATTATGTTGTTGAAATGTATCATAAACTCTAAAATTCAGGGAGAGATTCTAAAATAATCTCAAGGTTAAAACTGTGTGTTTGTCATTAAATCAAAAAGGGGGAGTTTGTAAGTCATGAGCTTCCCAGATCATGTTTTTGATTTAATTCCCAAACATACAATACATATGAATTATTTGATTGATCTAATGATTTGAATTGAGAAACATTTC
>PGTU02004338.1:0-10879 GCA_002896215.2 Cicer echinospermum
AACCTTGGTCAGCAGTGTCGGCTTCTGAACTTCCATCAATGGACTTGCCGTAAAAAGGCAATCCGGATAAGGTAGAGAAATCGTCGAAAGACATAGCAATCTTCTTCCCTTTGACTTGAGCAGTGGAAACCTTCTTCAGGTTAACTTGAAAGATGAGTAGAATTCCTGATAGCCTAGGGTAACGTCAAGTGTAGACGAAAGAAAGTTCTCAAGCCATGAATCTGAGGTGATCCTGAAAAGTGAACTCGAACATTATCATAAATAAGGAAATGCTTGTCCTTGCTTCATGGATTTTTCTTTTTAACGAAATCAGCTGATATGGAGGATTGAGGTTCCTTATCTTTGGTGCAGGGACCTTCTTGGCAGGGGTGAAGAAATGGGTTTCTTTCTTTCGCTTTTGATATCTCCTTCATTGCATCAACCAGTAATTTCTCAGTGGGAGGTCCTTACGTTTCTTGATCTTATCTTGAAATTGGAGCAGGAGCCTTTCCCTTGTCTTTGGCAAGAATCTTGTGAGTTGGAAATCGGAACTCTCTTGTTAGAGTTGGTGGGGGCTGAAGGAGTTTCACTTGTTGAAGATGAAGAAGTGAAGGTGTATGTGGCTGGGTCGTTTCAACACGAGCCATGATCGCAAAAACAAAAAAGATTGAATGTGGTAGAGTGTAGATAGAATGAACAAACTGA
Organism: Cicer echinospermum; assembly: GCA_002896215.2. Classification (NCBI taxonomy): domain Eukaryota; kingdom Viridiplantae; phylum Streptophyta; class Magnoliopsida; order Fabales; family Fabaceae; genus Cicer; species Cicer echinospermum. The sequence continues at coordinate 685 of PGTU02004338.1, forward strand.
TGAAGATGCAGAACGTGAAGCAGATAGAGAGAGATGAAAACTGAAAAATCTGGAAAATCTGGAAAAAATCTGAGAACACTGAGATGAAGAAATCGATTTTGTCCTTTACCTTTTAGACTTTTAAACCCTTGCAATCGATTTCCAAATCGATTGTGTTACCGTTACTCCGAATTCTTAATCGATTGTGTAAATATGATGCCCCACGGCTAGTAAAAAGGTTTCGCAACGGTCATATGCCAAATCGATTCCCAAATCGTTTCCGTTTTACTTAATCGATGTCCAAATCGATTGTCCCAAATGTCAAATACTGACACTGAATCAATCGATGTCAAATCGATGCTCGGGAATTTTTACAAAATATTTTCCAAAAAATCTTGAAGTCTGGGGCTAACCAAATCGATTTCCCAAATCGATTTTATAAACAGTTTTCATCAGGTAATCCGATTTTCCAACTCGATTTTATCTGGAAAACTTCACTGATAAATACCAGAATAAAAAAACTTATATTTCACTAGGATCAATGATCCCTAGTTTCATCCTTATGTTCAAAAAGCTTTCTTTTGGTAATGCTTTCGTGAAGATATCTGCTAGCTGTTCTGTAGTGTTCACATATTCAAGTTTGATGACTCCATTCTGAAATTGGGTCTCTTATGAAGTGGTGCCTTACCTCAATATGTTTGTCCTTGCATGCATTACTGGGTTCTTTGTTATGCTGATAGCACTTGTGTATCACACGATAATTGGCACTGTTCCCAATCGACACCGAAGTCCATTAAATGCTGTTTCATCCACAGAATTTGAGCACAACAGCTCCCAGCTGCTATGTATTCAGCTTCTGCAGTAGACAATGCAATACTTGTTTGCTTCTTACTAAACCAGGACACTAGAGAATTACCAAGCAGATGACAAGTTCCTGAAGTACTCTTTCTGTCAAGTTTACAACCAGCAAAGTCTGAGTCTGAATAACCAACCAAAGTACATGTTGAAACCTTTTGGATACCACAAACCAAGACTTTTAGTACCTACCAAGTATCTGAAAATTCTCTTTACTGCACTGAGGTGAGATTCCTTCGGATTCGATTGATACCGTGCACACATACAAACACTGAACATAATATCTGGTCGGCTTGCTGTAAGGTAGAGCAGAGATCCAATCATACCACGAAATCTAGTTACATCTACAGGTTTACCTATCTCATCTCGGTCTAAGAAATTTCCTTGACTCATGGGTGTATCAATGGACTTAAGTTTATCAAAGTTAAATTTCTTTATCAAATCAGAACAATATTTGGATTGACTAATGAAAATGCCTTGCTTGCTTTGGTTAATTTGAAATCCCAAGAAATATGACAGTTCACCCATCATTGACATTTCAAATTTACCTTTCATTAAGTTTCAAATTCTTTGCAAAGTTTATCATTTGTTGATCCAAATATTATGTCATCAACATAAATTTGGACCAGCAAGATGTCATTTTCAGTAGTTTTTGTAAAGAGTGTCTTATCAACATTTCCTCTTTGAAAATTTTGTTGAATGAGGAAAGTGCTGAGTTTCTCATACCAAGCTCTTGGAGCTTGTTTCAACCATAGAGGGCCTTTGAGAGTTTATACACATGGTTAGGAAAATCTGGATTTTCAAACCTGGTGTTTGACTCACAAAAACTTCCTCTTGTAGGTCTCCATTGAGAAATGCACTCTTCACATCCATTTGATATAGATTGAAGTCCATGATACATGCATAAGCAATAAAAATTCTTATGGCTTCTAGTCTAGCTACAGGGGCATAGGTTTCATCAAAATCTATTCCCTCCTCTTGACTATAACCCTTTGCAACTAATCTGGCCTTATTCCTAGTTATCACACCATTCTCATCTAACTTATTTCTGAACACCCACCTGGTACCTATTACATGCTTACCCTCTGGCCTAGGTACTAAACTCCACACCTTGTTTCTCTCAAACTGGTTTAACTCCTCTTGCATAGCAAGTATCCACTCACTATCTAAAAGGGCTTCCTTAATGTTCTTAGGTTCAATCTGAGACACAAAGGCTGTGAGGTTACAGAACTCTCTAAGGTTTCCTCTAGTTGACACACCTCTAGAGATGTCACCTATGATGTTGTCTAAGGGGTGGTTTCTATTGAATCTCCATTCCTTAGGTAACTCACTGGTTTCTATAGGTTCTACAGGGTCTGCACTAGTTGGAGGATCAGCTATAGGTTGTTCTAGGGGTTCAGATTCTACAACATCATCCAAAATATCATTAACCTTAGAAGGAGTTTTGTTCAAGTTTTCTGTAAAAGATTCATCAAATTTTACATGAACTGACTCTTCTATGGTTTTTGTTCTTTTGTTGTAGATTCTATAGGCTTTACTAGTTTGGGAGTATCCTAGAAAGATTCCTTCATCTGCCTTAGGGTCAAACTTTCCTAGTGTTCCTTGCCATTGTTCAAAACAAAGCACTTACAACCAAAGATTCTAAAGTAGGACAGGTTTGGTTTTCTACCCTTGTAAAGCTCATAGGGTGTTTTCTTAAGAAGTGGTCTAATCAGTACTCTATTCACAATATGAGTGGCTGTACTAATTGCATCTGCCCAAAAGTACTTAGGTAGGTTGGAGTCCTTAAGCATGGTCCTAGCTAACTCTTCTAGGGATCTATTTTTCCTCTCCACTACCCCATTCTGCTGTGGTGTCCTAGGGGCTGAATAGATGTGGTTGATTCCATTTGATTCACAATAATTTTGAAAAAGATCATTTTGGAATTCACCTCCATGATCACTTTTTATTGAAACAATTTTCAAATCATTCTCATTTTGTACTAAAGCAGCAAACTTTTTGAAAACAGAGAATGTATCACTTTTATGAGCTAAAAAGTAAGTCCATGTGAATCTAGAATAATCATCAACCAGCACATATCCATACAGGTTTCCACCTAAACTCTTAACTTGGGCAGGTCCAAAGAGGTCCATGTGAACTAGTTGTAAAACTCTATTTGTTCTAACCAAATCTATAGAGGGAAATGGAGTCTTAACCAGTTTACTCTTCTCACATGAATCACACAACCTATCCTTAGAAAACTTCCTATTGGGGAGTCCTATTACTAGCTGTTTGCTAACAAGCTTATTCAAGTGATTAATATGAATATGAGCAATGCGTTTATGCCACAGCCATGTTTCATCTTGGTTTGATAACAAGCAACATACAGCACTTGGTACAGAATTGAAATCCAACATGTAGATGTTGTTAATTCTGTTACCAATCAGCTTTTATGTTTTTGTCATCCTTATGTTCAATGATGCATGATTGGGATGAGAAGCTTACTTGAAAGCCTTTATCACAAAGCTGACTTATGCTTAGCAAGTTATGCTTGAGTCCTTCAACATATAATACATTCTTAATCACTGTAGTTGACTCATTGCCTATGTCACCAATTCCAATAATTTTTCCTCTATTGTTGTCTCCATATTTGACAAAGCCTCCTTCCTTTAATGTCAAGGACAGGAATTTGGATTTGTCCCCTGTCATGTGCTTCGAACATCCGCTATCCAAATACCATGAGTGCTTAGTGGATGTCAAGCACACCTGCAAAACAAAATCAGAATTTTGTTTTAGGTCCCCAATCTAAATTGGGTCCTGTTTGGTTAGTGTCAAACACAGATTTCTTTGCTGTCCAAATTTGCTTCCATCCCTTATTGGCTAATTTTTTAAACTTGCAATTTGACACAAAATGTCCATTTCTGCAACAGAAATGACACTTGCCATTAAAGGATGAATGATGATTTGGCTTAGTAAAGATATCATACATACTCTTAGCAATAGCAGATTTTTGACCATGTTTGACACTTCTGGTTTGCATATAACCAATACCATATCTATTTTTTATTCCTTTTAACATGCATATTTGGTGTATATCCTAAACCAGATTTTTCATGAACATGTCTTTGATTGCTAAGTATGACATTCAGTTTATCTTTACTATTAGCAAACTTTAACAAATCAGATTTTAATGATGCAACAGTATTTTCAAGTTCAATGCACTTTGCAGATTTTTCTTGTGAATCCTTTTTCAGTTGTTCACATAAATTTTCAATTTCTTTATGCTCAACATTCATTTGTTCAAGCATTTTCTTTGTGCTTAACAACTGTTTTATGGAGTTCACATAATCATCATGCAATTCATTGAAAGCTTCTTGAAGTTCATCATAGGTTGGATTAGATTGTGAACTAACCTCATTTTCTGATTCTGAATCTGAATTTGCCATGAGACACATATTGGCTTCTTCTTCATCCGAAGAGGCAGAGGATTCATCGTTATCGTTCCAAGCAATATACGCCTTCTTTGTTTTGGTGACTGGTTCTTTGCCTTTTGATTTTGCAGCTTTATTTTTGTTCTGCAATTTGTAGCATTCTGACTTTATGTGACCAATCTTACCACATTCATAGCATGTAATTTGCTTGTTGTCACTAGTCTTGGAGCTGGATGGTTTTCTGAATTTGTTATCTTTCTTCTTCAGAAATTTCTTAAATTTCTTGACAAGCAGTCCGATTTCTGGTTCTTCATTGTCACTGCTGGATTCATTTGAGCAGCTATCGGATTCAGTTTTTGATTGATTTGCTTGAACCTTCAGAGATAAACCTTTCTTTTTCCTACTTTTCCATTTCTGATTCATCCAGTCGATGTAATTCCATTTCATGTTCCCTTAATTTTCCAAATAATGTTGCTGTCGTCATCTTTGCTAGATCTTTAGACTCAGCTATTGCGGTAATTTTGGGCTGCCATTCTCTGGTTAAACATCTCATAATCTTTCCAATCTGCTGTTCGTTATCCACATATTTTCCTAGTGCATGCAGGTTGTTGACAATGTGTGTGAATCTGGTTTGCAAATCACTGATTGACTCTTCTTTCTTCATGCTAAATAATTCATATTCGTGCATGAGCGTATTCACGCGAGCTCTCTTAACATCAGTAGTTCCTTCGTGCGTTTCTTGGAGGATGTCCCACATCTCTTTTGCTGACTTGCAATTGGACACTCTAAAGAACTCTTCTGCACATAGGGCGGACGTGATGATGTTCTTCGCCTTCGCATTGAAACCAACCTTCTTTTTGTCTTCATCGGACCAGTCGGCTCTAGGCTTGAGAATCATTGAGTCGTTAGTTCCTGCAATCTTGGGAATGTATGGACCGTTTTCAACAGCGTCAAGGATGTCTATGCCACTTGCTTCCAGGAATATTAGCATTCTTTGCTTCCAGTACATGTAGGCTGTACCGTTGAAAGCTGTGGGGACGTGCTAACGAAGCGCCTTCTCCCAGAACGTCAGTCGAGGCCATCTTCTTATAAGTGTTACCTCTCAAGAAGTTAGGCTCTGATACCAATTGTTGATATCAGTGACCTCGCAATAACAGAAAATATATCAGTTTTCGTTACAAAATTAATCAGCATCAAGTGCACAGCGGAATTTAAATTTTGAGGCATGCAAAGTTAGCAATATAGAAAATTAAAGAGAGAGAGTTAGAGAAGAAGACACAGAGATTTATCCTGGTTCGGTTGTCAACGACAACCTACGTCCAGTCCTGAAAATCCAATCGGATTTCAGATTTTTCTTCTCCTTCAATAGAAAGAATCAATTACAAAGATTTTCCAGTTTCCTCCCTGAAACCTATCAATCTCTAATTATGTCTTTCCTATTGAATACCCTCTGATCCTTGTAGACACTCAGCAGCCTATCACAGAATCAAAGTACGACTCTTTCTTGTTGAGCCCTCTCAACCAAGAAAGTAGCCACCAGTTTCAAGCTGGCTTTTCTTGCGTCCTATTCCTTTCAAAGATTTATTACAGAATGAATAAAAGATGTAAAACAAAAGAGTCTTCAATCTTTATGAATGTTGCTCCTCACAAATCTGTATACTCAAGGATTGTTCATGAGCACATTATCATTTCTCTTAGATTGTCAACAAAACGTATTGAAATCTGTAATCACAATTATGAAGTTGTTAGTTTGTTGTTATGAACAGTTAAGAGCATTATGAGAAATTATGAAAGTTATGAATTGTTATATGAATAAAGATTGAAAGACAGTTTATATAGTTTTCTGAAAAACCAACTACGAAATCGATTTCCCAATCGATTTTGTAAAGTTATAAAAGGTGCTAAATCGATTTGCCAATCGATTATCGCGAGTCTTGTTTTTCTTTAATCTTGAAACTATACAAGCTAATCGATTTACCAATCGATTCTTTAAAAGCAACACTTTTCAGTAGAACATGTCCAGACTTGTATAAATCGATTTCCTAATCGATTTCTGGGAAAACTGTTTCAATAAAAGTAATTTCAATCGATTACTCAATCGATTTGCCAAATCTCAGAGTCGATGTATAAAACACAGAGTCGATTTGGTCACAATCTCAGAGTTCACTGTGTTTTTCAAAAAGTTTATTTCAATCGATTTGCCAATCGATTGTGTTCAAAACAGTGGCTCAGTTTTTTGATGTCAATCGATTTGTCAATCGATTGGATTCAAAACAGTGACTCAGTTATTTGATGTCAATCGATTTGCCAATCGATTGGATTCAAAACAGTGACTCAGTTTTAATGTCAATCGATTTGCCAATCGATTTAATTCAAAACAGTGACTCAGTTATTTGATGTCAATCGACTTGTCAATCGCTTTGGTAGCATGTTCCTGAAAAGTTCTTACCTGGTGTTTAGTTCAATCGATTTCCCAATCGATTGCAACCAAACTATATCAGAATTGAAAATTTCAACAATAGATTGTCCAATCGATTGTATTTGTCACAGGTGAGGTCATTTTTCAAATGATACTTTGTCAATCGATTTGCCAATCGATTCGCCCTCAGCACTGGAGTGCTACTGTGACTTATCCAATCGATTTACCAATCGATGTGTTACCATCAGGTTTAATTTGTGAAATGTTCAATCGATTTCCCAATCGATTACTCTCCAAATCAGAGTGCTACTGACTTGTGCAGTTTTCATTTTTAATTAAGCTAATCGATTGCCTAATCGATTTCACATTTACAAACACTTAAGATTTCCTTACACCCTTGTTATGAAATCGATTTTCCCAATCGATTTACATAGTCAGAATTCAAACTTTTGTTGATTTCTTGTGTTCCAAGCAATTTGATCCAAGTGTGTAGGATTGGATTATGGTTCCTGAAATCTTGCTCATTAAACTGTTAGATTTATCATATGATGTATGAATATTGTATGTTGTTAATTATGTCAAAACTAGGATTAAGTTGACTAAAGTCCAACAGTTGCACTTTCTTTGCAGTTTTTCCCCATTTTGAATCTTTTGAGTAATTCTTTACAATATTTTTCCTGATTTATGAGAATGCCAATGCTCAGTTGTTTGATGTGAGTCCAAGAAAATAGTTTAACTTTCCCATCATGGACATTTCAAATTCTCCTTGCATTATAGAAGAGATTTCTTCACATATGTCATTGTTGGTTGATCCAAATATTATATCATCAACGTAGATTTGGACCAATAAGGTGTGACCATTATCTCTTTTGACAAATAATGTTTTATCAACTTTCCCTTTTTCAAATCCTCGTTCACATAAAAAAGGTGCTTAATCTATCATACCAAGCTCTTGGAGCTTGTTTTAAACCATACATAGCCTTTTTTAATTTGTAAACATGTGAAGGATTTTTGGAATCTTCAAACCCAGGTGGATGGTTGACATAGACTTCTTCATTTATATATCCATTGAGAAAGGCACTCTTCACATCCATTTGATATAACTCAAAGTGCATGGAATAAACATACGGAAGTAGTAAACGTATTGCTTCTAATCTTGCTACCGGAGCAAATGTTTCGTCAAAATCTATCCCTTCCTCTTGATTGTATCCTTGAGCGACCAATCTAGCTTTGTTGCGGATAACTATGCCATTCTCATCAAGTTTATTTTTAAACACCCATTTTGTAACAATGATGTGTTTATTTCCAGGATTAGGAACAAGTTCCCATACTTGGCTTCTTTCAAATTGATTGAGTTCTTCTTGCATGGCAAGTATCCATTGATCATCTTTAAGTGCTTCACCAATTTTGGAGGGTTCGATTTGAGAAACAAATGCCATGTTTAAGCAAGCATCTTGTAGTTTTAATCTTGTTGTGACTCCTTTATTGATATCACCTATGATGTTATCAATTGGATGATATCTATGGGTTCTCCATTCTTTAGGAAGATCATCATTTTGCCTTTCAATGTTGACTTCACTTTCTTGACCTGGTTGATTAGTTTGATGTTCTTTGTTTGTATCATCGCTTTCAAAAACATCATCATCACAAGAAATAATATTTTCCTCTTTTATGGGGTTAGTTTCATCAAAAGTTACATGCATTGATTCTTCGACTAATAAAGTTCTTTTATTGAAAATTCTAAATGCTTTACTAGATAAAGAGTAACCGATAAATATACCTTCATCAGCTTTTTCATCAAATTTTCCAAGGTTATCTTTACCGTTGTTTAACACAAAACACTTACATCCAAAAATGTGGAAATGAGAGATATTGGGTTTTCTTCCTTTGTAGAGTTCATACGGAGTTTTCTTAAGAATTGGCCGAATGATTACCTGGTTGGAAACATAGCATGCTGTGTTTACAGCATCTGCCCAAAAATATTTCGGTAGGTTTGAGTCGCTTAGCATAGTTCTTGCAAGCTCTATCAAGGATCTGTTCTTTCTCTCAACAACCCCATTTTGTTGTGGTGTCCTTGGTGCAGAAAAATTGTGGAAAATGCCATTTTTTTTCACAAAATTCTTCAAATGAAGTATTTTGAAATTCCCTTCCATGACCACTTCTAATTGATACAATTTTGGCAGATTGTTCATTTTGGACTAGCTTGGCATAGTTTTTAAATGCCTTAAAAGCTTCGTTTTTACTTGCCAAAAATAAGGTCCAAGTGAACCTTGAGTAATCATCAACAATAGCTAGTCCATATGAGTTTCCACCAAGAATTTTGGTTTTTGATGGACCAAACAAGTCCATATGTATCAATTGTAGTGGTCTAGAGGTTGAAATGATATTTTTAGGTTGGAAAGAACTTTTTGTTTGCTTACCTTTTTGACATGCGTCACACAATTTATCCTTTAAAAATTTTATTTTTGGTAAGCCTACAACAAGATCATGCTTGACCAATTTGTTTAAATGATCCATGTGAATATGAGCAAATCTCTTATGCCATAGCCAAGCATCATTATTGTCGCTTACCAAAAGACATTTCATTTTTAAGGATAAATCGTCAAGATTAAGTATAAAGATGTTTTTGAAACGTTTACCAATAAATTGTATTTCATTTGTAGCTTTATTTTGGATGATACATTCATCTTTGTTGAAGGCTATCTTGTATCCTTTATCGCAAAGCTGACTAATGCTTATGAGATTGTGTTTTAGACCTTCAACATATAGTACGCCTTCAATTGAGGGGGATGGGGCTGTGCCAACTTTTCCAATGCCTAAAATTTTTCCTTTGTTGTTGTCTCCATAGACCACATATCCCTTTGATTCAAGAGTCAATGCTGAAAATTTTGTTATATCACCCGTCATGTGTTTAGAGCATCCATTATCTAAGTACCACATATTCGAGGTACTTTTTGTACATACCTGCAATATTAAAATCAAATTTTATTAGGTACCCAATGTGCTTTGGGTCCTTGATGGTTAGTACCTTTCTCTATGGACACATAATGCCCTTTTGGAATACTAATGTTTCTAACATGACAAGTATTAGGGGTGTGACCCTTGAGACCACAATAAGAACAAGTAGGAGTAAATCTATTTTTAAAAGCATGCGTATGAGATTTTCTATGAATTATTTTCTCTTTATAAAGGTGATCCTTTTTCATAGTTATAATCTTTTCTTGATTGGATTGATTACTTGCTTTGACAAAAATGGTCTTATTCAAGTTTGGTTTATCAAATTTTGAGTACCCAAGACCACTTTTGTCATTTGATTATCTTTGCATATTTAAAACATTTTCGAAGCCAATTTGTCCTTTTTCGTATCGTTCAATTACTCTATTTAATTGAACAATTTTGAAGGAGAGGGAATCACATTTATTGCATGCAAAATTCTGTTTTAGTTTCTCAAAATTCTTTTCCATAGTGTCAACTTTTTCTTGAAGACTTGAGATTTGTCTCTTTTGTGTTGACACTAGTTTGAACAGATTTT
>PGTU02004347.1:0-14188 GCA_002896215.2 Cicer echinospermum
AAAATGGGCGAAAATTTGTAATTTCCAACAAGACGATGGCTAGTGTTTGAAATCTAACGCGCTACTCGATATACATTAATAAATTTAGGGGAAGAATGCTATAAGAGTCTTCTGATCCTCGGTTTCATTTGGACTTTTCGTGCGATTTCCGTACCACCTAAAAAAAATGGACCGAAATCCGTATTTTCAGACCAGACGAGGGCTAGTGTTTGAAATTTGTAGCAGAACCTGAAACACAATTATATATTTTGGAGAAGAATGCTTTAAGGGTCTCCGGATCCTCGATTTCATCTAGACTTTTTAGGCGATTTTCGTACCACCCGACAAATATGGACCGCAATTCGTATTTCGGACCAGACGATGGCTAGTGTTTGAAAATCTGACGCATAACCCGAAACTCAGTTATAAATTTAGGAGAAGAATACTACAAGAATCTTCTTCTCCACGATTTCATCTGGACGTTTCGGAAATTTTCGTACCCCTCAACAAAAATGGACCAAAATCTGTATTTTCGAACCAGAAGATAGCTAGTGTTTGAAATCTGCTGCGGAATCCGAAACAAAGTTATAAATTTTGGAGAAGAATGCTATAAGGGTTTACTGGTCCTCAATTTCATATGGACTTTCCGGGCGATATTCATACCACCCGACAAAAATGGACCGAAATTTGTATTTCTGGAACAGACGAGGGCTAGTGTTTGTAATTTGACGCGGAACCTGAAACACAGTTATAAATTTTTGAGAAGAATGCTATAAAGGTCTCCCAAACCTCGATTTCATCTGGACTTTTTGGGCAATTTTCATACCACTAGAACAAAATGGATTGAAATCCGTATTTTCGGATCAGACTACGGCTAGTGTTTGAAAATTGACATGGAACCCGAAATATAGTAATAAATTTAGAAGAAGAATGCTATAACGGTCTCTCGGTCGTCGATTTCATCTGGACTTTTCGGGCGATTTTCGTAACCTTCGAAAAAAATGGGCCAAAATCTATATTTTCGGACCCAACGATGGCTAGTGTTTGAAATCTGACTCCCGGTCCTCGATTTCATCTGGAATTTTCGGGTGATTTTCGTACCACCTGACTAAAATGGACTGAAATTCGTATTTTTGAACAAAACAATGGCTAGTGTTTGAACTCCGACATGGAACTCAAAACACAATTATAAATTTAGGAGAAGAATTTTATAAGGGTCTCTCGGTCCTCGATTTCATCTAGACTTTTCAGGCAATTTTCTTACCCCTCGACAAAAAAGGACCGAAATCTATATTTACGGACCAGACGATGGCAAGTGTTTAAAATCTAGCGCGGAACCAAAAAACAAGTAATAAATTTTGGAGAAGAATGTTATCAGGGTCTCCCGGTCCTCGATTTCATCTGGATTTTTCGGTTGATTTTCGTACCACTCGACAAAAAATGGACCGAAATCCATATTTTCAAACAAGAAGATTACTAGTTTTTGAAATCTGACGCGAAACCCGAAACTCAATTATAAATTTAGGAGAAGAAAGCTATAAGGGTCTCCCGGGTGTTGATTTCATTTGGGATTTTCGGGCAATTTTCGTTCCCCTCGACAAAAATGCACTGAAATTCGTATTTTAGGACCAGACGATGACTAGTATTTGAAATCTGACGCGAAACCCGAAACAAAATTCTAACTTTTGGAGAAGAATGCTACAAGGGTTTGCCGATCGTCGATTTAATATGGACTTTTCGGGCGATTTTCATACGATCCAACTAAAATGGACCGAAATCCGTATTTTCGAAAAAGACTATGGCTAGTGTTTGAAATATGACGTGGAACCCGAGACACAGTTATAAATTTAGAAGAAGAATGCTATAAGGGTCTCTCGGTCCTCGATTTCATTTGGACTTTTCAGGCGATTTCGTACCACCCGATTAAAATAGACCAAAATCCGTATTTTCTAACAAGACAAAGGCTTGCGTTTGTATTCTGACGCGGAAACCGATACACAGTTAGAAATTTAGATGAAGAATGTTATAAGGGTATATCGGTCATCAATTTCATCTGGACTTTTCGGGCAATTTTCGTACCCCTCGACAAAAATGGATCAAAATCTGTATTTTCAGAACAAACGATGGCTAGTTTTTGAAATCTGACCCGAAATGAGAAACATTGTTATATATTTAGGAGAAGAATTCTATAAGGGTCACCCGATCCTTGATTTGATCTCGACTTTTCGAGTGATTTTTGTACACCCTGAAAAAAATGGACGGAAATCCGTAATTTCCAACAAGACAATGGCTAGAGTTTGAAATCTGAGGCGGCACCCGATATACATTTATAAATTTAGGAGAAGAATGCACTAAGAGTCTTCTTGTCCTCGATTTCGTCTGGACTTTTCGGGCGATTTTTGTACCACCTAACAAAAATGGACATAAATCTATATTTTCGGACCAGACGAGGGCTAGTGTTTGAAATTTGACTTAGAACCCGAAACACATTTATTAATTTTGGAGAAGAATGCTTTTAGGGTCTCCCGGTCCTCGATTTCCTTTGGAATCTTTAGGCGATTTTCGTACCACCCGACAACTATGGACTGAAATTTGTATTTTCGGACCAGATAGTGGCTAGTGTTTGAAAATCTGACGTAGAACCCGAAACTCAATTATAAATTTAGGAGAAGAATGCTACAAGAATCTTCTTCTCCTTGTTTTCATCTGGACTTTTCGGGCAACTTTCGTACCCCTGGATAAAAATGAACCAAATTCTGTATTTTCGATTTCATCTGGACTTTTCAGGCGATATTCATAACACCCGACAAAAATGGACCGAAATCAGTATTTCTAGAATAGAGTAGGCTAGTGTTTGTAAATTTGACGCGGTACCTGAAACTCATTTATAAATTTTGAATATGAATGCTATAAGGGTTTACTGGTCCTCGATTTCATATGGACTTTCCGGGCGACATTCATACCACCCGACAAAAATGGACCGAAATTTGTATTTCTGGAACAGACGAGGGCTAGTGTTTGAAATCCGACACGGCACCTGAAACACAGTTATATATTTAGGAGAAGAATGCTATAAGGGTCTCCCGGTCCTCGATTTTATCTGGTATTTTTGGATGATTTTCGTACCACCTAACTGAAATGGACAGAAATTCGTATTATTTAACAAAACAATGGCTAGTGTTTGAAATCCAACACGGAACTCGGTACACAGTTATCAATTTAGGAAAAAAATGCTACAAGGATCTCTCGGTCCTCGATTTCATCTGGACTTTTCAAGCGATTTTCTTACCCCTCAACAAAAAAAGACCGAAAGCTATATTTTCAGACTAGAAGATGGCAAGTGTTTGAAATCTGGCACAGAACCTAAAAACCAGACATAAATTTTGGAGAAGAATGCTATCAAGGTCTCTTGGTCGTCGGTTGCATCTGGACTTTCGGGTGATTTTCGTACCACCATACAAGAAATGGACCGAACTCTGTATTTTCGAACAAGATGATTGCTAGTGTGTGAAATGTGACGCGGAACCCGAAACTCAGTTATAAATTTAGGAGAAGAATGCTATAAGGGTCTCCCGGTCCTCGATTTCATCAGGGCTTTTCGGGAGATTTTCGTACCACCCGACAAAAATGGACCGAAATCCATATTTTAAATCAAGACGGCTGTTAGTGTTTGAAATCTGACGCGGAACCCAAAACACTGTTATAAATTTAGAAGAAGAATGCTATAAAGGTCTATCTGTCCTCGATTTCATCTCGAATTTTCGGGCGATTTTCGTACTACCCGACTAAAATGGACCGAAACCCGTATTTTTGTACAAGACGATAGCTAGTTTTTGAAATCTGACACGGAACTCGAAACAAAATTTTAAATTTAGAAAAAGAATCCTATCAGAGTATCCAAGTCCTCAATTTCATCTGGACTTTCAGACGATTTTCTTTCCCCTCGAAAAAAATGGACCGAAATATATTATTCGGACTAGACGATGACTAGTGCTAGAAATTTGATGCGGAATCCGAAACATTGTTATAAATTTATGAGAAGAATGTTGAAAGGGTCTCCCGATCCTCTATTTCATCTAGACTTTTCAGGCGATTTTCGTACCACCTAACAAAAATGGACCGAAATCTATATTTTCGGACCAGACGAGGGCTAGTGTTTGCAATTTGACTTGGAACCCAAAAAACATTTATTAATTTTGGAGAACAATGCTTTAAGGGTCTCTCGGTCCTCAATTTCCTTTGGACTTTTTAGGCGATTTTCGTACCACCCGACAACTATGGACCGAAATTTGTATTTTCGGACCAGATAATGGCTAGTGTTTGAAAATTTGACGTATAACCCGAAACTCAATTATAAATTTAGGAGAAGAATGCTACAAGAATCTTCTTCTCCTTGTTTTCATTTAGACTTTTCAGGCAACTTTGGTACCCCTCGATAAAAATGAACCAAAATCTGTATTTTCGAACCAAACGATAGCTAGTGTTTTAAATCTGTTGCAGAACCCGAAACATATTTATAAATTTTGGAGAAGAATGCTATAAGGGTCTCCCAATCCTCGATATCATCTGGACTTTTCGGGGGATATTCATAACACCCGACAAAAAAGGACCGAAATCAGTATTTCCAAAAAAGAAGAGGGCTAGTGTTTGAAATCTGAAGCAGAACCCGAAACTCAGTTATAAATTTTGGAGAAGAATGCTATAACGGTCTCTCGGACGTCGATATCATCTGGACTTTTAAGGCGATTTTCGTAACTCGACAAAAATGGACCAAAATCTATATTTTCGGACCAGACGATGGCTAGTGTTTGAAATCTGACACAAAATCCAAAACATTGTTATATATTTAGGAGAAGAAGGCTATAAGGGTCTCCCGGACCTCGATTTTATCTGGTATTTTCGTACCACCTGACTGAAATGGACAAAAATTCATATTATTGAACAAAAAAATGGCTAGTGTTTGAAATCCAACACAAAACTCGGTACACAATTATCAATTTAGGAAAAAAATGCTATAAGGGTTACTCTGTCTCGTTTCTACGTTCATTCTGGACTTTGTCAAGCGACATTTCTACCCATGACTCACAAAAAGTCCTTATAAAAGTACCGAAATCTATATCACCAGACGATGGCAGTGTTTGAAATATAGGCGCAGAACCTAAATACTCATAAAATTTGAGAAGAATGCTACAAGGTCTCTTGGTCCTCGGTTGCATCTGGACTTTCGGTGATTCTTACACCATACAAGAAATGGACGAACTCTGTATTTTCGAACAAGATGATTGCTAGTGTTGAAATCTAACGCGGAACCGAAACTCATTATAAATTAGGAGAAGAATGCTATAAGATCCCCGTCGGCGATTCATCAGGCTTTCCCGGCGAATTTTTGACCACCCAGACAAAAATGGACCAGAAAATCCGTATTAAAAATAAGACGGTTGTTAGTGTTTTGAAATTTGACGCAGACTTGAAACACTGTATAAATTTAGAAGAAGAATGCTATACGGGTCTGTCTGTCCTCGATTCATCTGGACTTCGGGCGATTTTCGTACTACCCGAATAGAATGGACCGAAATCTGTATTTTTGTACAAGACGATGGCTAGTTTTTGAAATCTGACATGGAACCGAAACACAATTTTAAATTTAGAAGAAGAATCCTATCAGAGTATCCAAGTCCTCGATTTCATCTGGACTTTTCGAACGATTTTCTTCCCCCTCGAAAAAAATGGACTGAAATATATTATTCGGACTAGACGATGGCTAGTGCTTGAAATCTGATGCGGAATGTGAAACACTGTTATAAATTTAGGAGAAGAATGTTGTAAGGGTCTCCCAGTCCTCTATTTCATCTGGACTTTTCGGGGGATATTCGTACCACCCAACAAAAATGGACCGAAATCTATATTTTCAGACCATACGAGGGCTAGTGTTTGAAATTTGACGAGGAACCCGAAACACATTTATTAATTTTGGAGAAGAATGCTTTAAAGGTCTCCCGGTCCTCGATTTCCTTTGGACTTTTAGGCAATTTCGTACCACCCGACAACTATGGACCGAATTGTATTTCGACTAGATAATGGCTAATGTTGAAAACTGACGTAGAACCCGAAACTCAATTATAAATTTAGGAGAAGAATGCTACAAGAATCTTCTTCTCCTTGTTTTCATATCTGACTTTCGCACTTTGGTACCCCTCGATAAAAATGAACCAAAATCTGTATTTTTCGAACCAACGATACTATGTTAATCTGTTGCGGAACGCCGAAACATAGTTATAAATTTGGATAAGAAATGCTATAAGGGTCTCAGTCTCGATATCATCTGGAATTGTCGAGGATATTCATAACACCGACAAAAATGGCCCGAAATCAGTATTTCAGAATAGACGAGGGCTAGTGGTTTGTAAATTTGACGCGGAACCTGAAACTCAGTTATAATTTGGAGAAGAATGCTATACAAGGTCCTCTCGGTCGTCGATTCATCTGGACTTTTTAGGGCTATTATCATAACTCGACACAAAATGGATCAAAATCTATATTTTCGGACCAGACGATGGCTAGTGTTTGAAATCTGACACGAATCCAAAACATTGTTATTATATTTAGGAGAGAATGCTATAAGGGTCTCTCGGACGTACGATTTTATCTAGTATTTTCAGATGATTTTCGTACCAACTGACTGAAATGGACAAAATATTCGTATTTTGAACAAAAAAATGCTAGTTTTTTAAATCCAACACAAACCTTCGGTAAACCAGTTATCAATGGTAGGAAATGCTATAAGGCGGTCTCTCGTTCTCGTTATCATCTGGACTTTCAAGTGACTTTCTTACCCCTCGACATAAATAACCGAAGGCTATATTTTAGACTAGACATGGCAAGTGTTTGAAATCTGCACCAATACCAGAAAATAGTCATAAAAATTTGAGAAGAATGCTATCAAGGTCTCCTGGTCTCAGTTGCATCTGGACTTTCGGGTGATTTTCGTACCACATACCAAGAAATGGACCGAACTCTTATTCCCGAACTCAGAGATTGCTAGTGTTTGAAATCTAACGCGAACCCGAAACCAGTTATAAATTTAGGAGATAGAATGCTATAAGAGCTCCCGGTCCTCGATTTCATCAGGGCTTTTCGGGCGATTTTTGTACCGCCCGACAAAAATGGACAGAAATCCGTTTTTAAATCAAGACGGCTTGTTAGTGTTTGAAATCTGACGCGGAACTCGAAACACTGTATAAATTTAGAAGAAGAATGCTATAGAGGGTCTGTCCTGTCCTCGTTTTTATCTGACGTTTTCGGGCGATTTTTCGTACTACCCGATAGAAAGGACCGAACCGTATTTGTACAAGACTGATAGCTATTTTTGAATCTGACACGGAACCCGAACACAATTAAACATGGCTAATGTTGAAATCCGACACGATTTCGGAACACAATTATAAATTTAGGAGAAGATGCTATAGGGTCTCTTGGTCCCTCGATTCATCTAGACTTCAGCGATTTTTTACCATCGACAAAAATGCCAAAATCTATATTTTTCAGACAAACAAGCGCAAGTGTTTGTAATCTATATTTTCGTATCACCCGACAAAATGGACGGAAAATTCGTCTTTTTTCAGGAAATTTCGTATACCCCGACAAAGATGGACCAAAATTCGTATTTTTGGACTAGACGATGGCTATGGTTTAAGTGCATCAAAAGAATTTTTAGATATCTAATAGGAAACAAAATCTAGGCTTATGGTATCTAAGGGATCTACTTGCCTCTTGTTGGCTTTTTGATTTTGGATTCTTGCTGGTTGCAAATTAGATAGAAAAAGTAACATCTGGTACTTGCCATCTATTACGGAAGTTCACTTGTAATCTTGGCATAGCAGAAACAAAATTAGTGTTGCAGTTTCAACAGGCTGAGGCTGAATATGTAGCTTTGGAAGCTGATTTTTATGGATGAAACAACACCTTTCTGACTTTGGTGTTGATCTTGGAACTGTGCAATCAGGTGTGACAAGACTAGTGCCATAAATATCAATTAGTCTTTGAATCCTAATTTTGACATAAATTAAAAACATAATCAATGTTCATACACATATGATAAATCTAACATTTTAATTGACAAGATTTCCAGGAACAACAAATCCAGATCCTACACACTTGAACAAAATTGCTTTAAGAACACAAGAAATCAACAAAAGTTGACTATTGACTGAGTAAATCGATTGGAATCGATTTCATAACAAGGGTGTAAGGAAACATAAATGTTGTATTGATAATCGATTAGGCCAATCGCTGGCACAATTAGAATGAACAATTGCACAAGTCAGTGGCAACCTGTTTTACAGGCAAATCGATTGGCAAATCGATGTCCACATCACAAAGTAAAACTGATTGAACAATCGACTGGGAAATGATGGAATCAGTCACAGCTGAAACCAATTTCTAGAGTAATCGTTTGGGCAAATCGATTGCTTGATAATAGTTGGAAAATAACTTGACCTGTGACAAACACAATCGATTGAGGACAATCTATTGTGATAATTTCAATCATGTTAAGTTTGGTTGCAATCGATTGGAAATCGATTGAACTAAATATCAGGTAAGGACTTTTCAGCGCAAATACAAACAAAATCGATTGCACTTCGATTAACATCAAAAAGCAAGTCACTGTCTTGAACACAATTCGATTGGCAATATCGATTGAAAGAACCTTTTTGAAATCACAGTGAACTTTGAGCTTGTGCCAAAGTCGATTATGATATTTGAAACGATTATGAGATTAGTTAACGAGTTAATAATCGGATTGGTGTGATTCCACTTTGAAGCAAAACACCTGCAATTCGATATGAAATTGATGCATATAAGTACTGAACATAATTACTGAAAAGAGTTTTTAAAAAGATATCGATCGGCAAATCGATTGCTTATGTAGTTTCAAGATTCAAGAAAAAACAAGACCCCGGATAAATCGATTGGCAGAATTCGATTAAGACCTGTTTTATCTTTAATGAATCGATTGGCAAATCGATTTATTAGTTGTTTTTCAGAAACTATATAAACTGTTTTCAATCATTCTCTCATTAACACTCATAAACTCTCATTAACACAATACAACACATTGTTAACATTCTAATATTGCTTTTTCAGATCAAAGCCAAAAAGATTAACCATAATCATTGAGAGAGCTGAAAAAGTATTCTTGAGAGAAAAGACAATGTTCTCATAATCCATCATTGAATAACCAGATTCGTGAGAAGACACATTGATTCAAGATTGAAGACTTCTGTTATTCTGTTTGAAATAAATACTTTGTAAAGAAAACGACTGCTAGAAATCCAGCTAGAAACTGGTGGCGATCTTCTTGGGTGAGAGGCCTCATCAAGAAGGAGCCGTACTTTGATTTTGTGTGAGTCTGCTGAGTGACTACAAGGATCAAGGGGTGAGCAATAGGAAAGAGATTGTGAGAGATAGATAGGTTTCGAGGAAACTGGACAATCTGTAAACAATTCACAATTCTTTCTATTGGAGAAAAAGCTGAAATCCAGTTGGATTGTCAGGACTGGATGTAGGTTGTCTCGTTGACAACTGAACCAGGATAAATCTTGGTGCATTCTATCCCTTATCTTTTTACTTTTAATTGCTAAACTTGTATGCCGCATTATAATTCCGCTGTGTATGTGATATTGCTTTAATTTGATTAAAGACTGATATATTCTGATTATTTCGAGGTTATAATAATCAACAATTGGCCTCAGAGCCTAACTTTTCGAGAGGTAAAACTCATAAAAGGAAGATGGCCTCAACTGATTTTCTGGGAGAAGGCGCATCACTAGCAAGACCTCCAGCATTCAATGGAACAGCTTATATGTACTGGAAGCACATGATGCTGATATTTCTGGAAGCCAGTGGCATAGACATCCTTGACGCTGTTGAAAATGGACCATACATTCCCAAGATTGCAGGAACAAATGACTCGATGATTCCCAAGCCCAGAGCCGAATGGTCTGAGGACGATAAAAAGAAGGTAGGTTATAATGCTAAAGCTAAGAACATTATAACATCTGCTTTGTGTGCAGAAGAATTCTTTAGGGTATCAAACTGTAAATCAGCAAAGGAAATGTGGGACATTCTTCAAGAAACACATGAAGGAACCACAAATGTGAAAAGAGCTCGCGTAAATACACTTATGCACGAATACGAATTGTTCAACATGAAGAAAGATGAATCTATAAGTGATCTACAGACGAGATTTACACACGTGATAAACAACCTTCATGCACTGGGAAAACATGTGGAGAATGAACATCAGATCGGAAAGATTATGAGGTGTCTAACCAGAGAATGGCAGCCCAAAATAACTGTTATAGCTGAATCTAAAGATCTAGCAAAGATGACAACATCAACACTATTTGGAAAACTAAGGGAACATGAAATGGAACTGCATCGGCTGGACGAATCAGAACTAGAAAGCAGGAAAAAGAAAGGATTATCCTTGAAAGTCCAAGCCCATCAATCGAAAACTGAACCAGAAAGCTGCTCAGATGAATCAAGCAGTGAGACTGAAGAGCCTGAGATTGGGTTGCTTGTCAAGAAATTTAAGAAATTTCTGAAGAAGAAAGACAACAAATTCAGAAAGCCATCAAGCTCTAAGACTAGTGACAACAAGACAATCACATGCTATGAATGTGGTAAAACTGGTCACATAAAGTCAGAATGCTACAAATTGCAGAACAAAAATAGAGCTACAAAACCAAAAGGCAAGGAACCAGTCACCAAAACCAGAAAAGCTTATATTGCATGGAATGACAACGAAGAATCCTCTGCCTCTTCGGATGAAGAAGAAGCGAATCTGTGTCTCATGGCAAATACCGATTCAGAATCAGAAAATGAGGTGTGCTTGACATCCACTAAGCATTCATGGTATTTAGATAGCGGATGCTCAAAGCACATGACAGGTGACAAATCCAAATTCCTGTCCTTGACATTAAAGGAAGGACGCTTTGTCAAATATGGTGACAACAACAAAGGAAAGATTATTGGAATTGGTGACATAGGCAATGAGTCAACTGCAGTAATCAACTTGCTGAGTATAAGCCAACTATGTGATAAAGGTTTTCAAGTAAGTTTTTCATCACAATCTTGCATTATTGAGCATAAAGATGACAAACACATAAAGCTAGTTGGTGACAGGATTAATAACATTTACATGTTAGATTTCAATTATGTACCAAGTACTATATGCTGCTTGTTATCCAATTCAGATGAAACATGGTTTTGGCATAAACGAATAGCTCACATCCATATAGAACATTTGAATAAACTTGTTAGCAAACAGCTAGTCTTAGGTCTACCAAATAGGAAGTTTTCTAAGGATAGACTGTGTGCTTCATGTGAGAAAAGCAAACTGGTTAAGACTCCATTTCCCTCTATAGATTTGGTTAGAACAAATAGAGTTTTGCAGCTAGTTCACATGGACCTTTTTGGACCTGCCCAAGTTAAGAGTTTAGGTGGAAACCTTTATGGATATGTGCTGGTTTTGTACTACTCAAGGTTCACATGGACATATTTTCTGGCTCATAAGAGTGACACATTCTCAACTTTTAAGAAATTTGCTGCTTTGGTTCAAAATGAGAATGACCAGAAAATTGTTTCAATTAAAAGTGATCATGGAGGTGAATTCCAAAATGATGCTTTTCAAAATTATTGTGAACAACATGGAATCAACCACATATATTCTGCCCCTAGGACACCACAGCAGAATGGGGTAGTGGAGAGGAAAAATAGATCCCTAGAAGAGTTAGCTAGGACTATGCTTAAGGACTCCAACCTACCTAAGTAGTTTTGGGCAGATGCAATTAGTACAGCCACTCATGTTGTCAATAGAGTTCTCATTAGGCCCCTGCTTAGGAAAACACCCTATGAGCTTTACAAGGGTAGAAAACCAAACCTTTCCTACTTTAGAATCTTTGGTTGTAAGTGCTTTGTGTTGAACAATGGCAAAGAACACCTAGGAAAGTTTGACCCTAAGGCAGATGAAGGTATCTTTCTAGGATATTCCCAAACTAGTAAGGCCTATAGAATCTACAACAAAAGAACAAAGACCATAGAAGAGTCAGTTCATGTAAAGTTTGATGAATTATTTACAGAAAACTTGAACAAAACTCCTTCTAAGGTTGATGACTTTTTGGACGAAGTTGTAGAATCTGAACCACTAGAACAACCTATAGCTGACCCTCCAACTAGATCAGACCTTGTAGAACCTATAGAAACCAGTGAGTTACCTAAGGAATGGAAGTTCAATAGAAACCACCCCTTAGACAACATTATAGGCGATATCTCTAAAGGTGTTGCAACTAGGAGAAACCTTAGTCAGTTTTGTAACTTTACAGCCTTTGTATCTCAGATTGAACCTAAGAACATTAAGGAAGCCCTGTTAGATAGTTAGTGGATACTTGCTATGCAAGAGGAGTTAAACCAGTTTGAGAGAAACAAGGTGTGGAGTTTAGTACCTAGGCAAGAGGGTAAGCATGTCATAGGAACCAGATGGGTGTTCAGAAACAAGTTGGATGAGAATGGTGTGATAACAAGGAACAAAGCTAGACTAGTAGCCAAGGGTTATAGTCAAGAGAGGGGAATAGATTTTGGTGAAACCTATGCCCCTGTAGCTAGATTAGAAGCCATAAGAATTTTATTGGCTTATGCTTGTAAAATGGACTTTAATCTTTATCAAATGGATGTGAAAAGTGCCTTTCTCAATGGTGACCTTCAAGAGGAAGTTTTTGTTAGCCAAACACCTGGTTTTGAAAATCCTGATTTTCCTAATCATGTGTATAAGCTCTCAAAGGCCCTCTATGGGTTAAAACAAGCTCCAAGAGCTTGGTATGAGAAGCTCAGCAATTTCCTTATTCAACAAAACTTTTCAAGAGGAAATGTTGACAAGACCCTTTTCACAAAAACTACTGGAAATGATATCTTGCTTGTCCAAGTATATGTTGATGACATAATATTTGGATCTACAAATAATAAATTGTGCAAAGAATTTGAAAACCTAATGAAAAGTAAATTTGAAATGTCAATGATGGGTGAACTATCATATTTCTTGGGATTTCAAATTAACCAAAGCAAGCAAAGCATTTTCATTAGTCAAACTAAATACTGTAATGATTTGATAAAGAAATTTAACTTTGAAAAACTTAAGTCCATTGATAAACCCATGAGTCAAGGAAATTACTTAGATAGAGATGAGAGAGGTAAACCTGTAGATGTTACTAGGTTTCGGGGTATGATAGGATCTTTGCTCTATCTTACCGCAAGCCGGCCAAACATCATGTTCAGTGTTTGTATGTGTGCAAGGTACCAATCCAATCCTAAGGAGTCTCACCTGAGTGCAGTTAAGAGGATTTTCAGATATCTAGTAGGAACTAAAAGTTTAGGCTTGTGGTATCCGAAGGGATCAACCTGTACCCTAGTTGTCATTTACTTGGAAACTCTCTTGTGTCATGGTTTAGCAAGAAACAGACTAGCATTGCTCTATCGACTGCTGAAGCTGAATATATTGCAGCTGGGAGCTGCTGTGCTCAGATTCTTTGGATGAAACAACATTTATTAGATTTTGGTGTTGACTTGGGAACAATACCTATTATGTGTGATAACACAAGTGCAATAAGTATTACTAAGAATCCAGTGATGCACTCCAGGACCAAGCACATTGAAGTAAGACATCATTTTATAAGGGATCACTTTCAAAATGGAATCATTAAGCTTGAGTATGTTAACACAGCTGAGCAGCTGGCTGACATCTTCACAAAAGCTTTACCAAGAGAAAGTTTCCTGCATATAAGGATGAAACTAGGACTCATTGATCCTAGTGAGGTATGATCTTTGAATCTTTTCATAGGACACTTCTGGTGTTTGTAGTGTTTTCCAGTTAAATCGATTTGGGAATTGATTACCAGCATGGTAAATGGTTTACAAAATCGATTTGGGAATCGATTGATTTGGCCCCAGACTTCATAGTTCAGAATTTTTTTTTTAACTTGCCCGAGCGTCGATTGGGAAATCGACTAGTTCTCTTTTCAACCTTAAAACAATCAATTTGGACATCGATTAAGTAAATCTGGAAATCGACTTGGAAATCGATTTACAATATGACCGTTGTGACTAGCCGTTGGATGTAATAATTACTCAATCGATTGACATTACCTAGCAACGG
>PGTU02004349.1:0-31071 GCA_002896215.2 Cicer echinospermum
TATTTGCTAATATTGCATCGACCAATATCAACTTAACAACAAATTTTCCAGGTTAATACCCTCTCTGCCAAGTATAGCCATGAGGTCATGTTTAGCATTAAAGATTTAAACCCCGTCTCAAGTATCTCACGGACATGTAAACAAAGAGTAAGAGCACTTCCATGTGCTTTCCATTCATGTTCCCAAAACTTATGTTATTAAAACGTAATCATCTGATCAATCTTTTTAACCCGGCCAATTACTACTGCCTAGCAGTATAGTATTATCAGCTGTTTAAATGAAACAAATACATCAAAGTTAGTTTTTCTAGATTATTATAAATAAATTAATAATAATAATAGATTAATAAAATTGTAGCTTTAATCATTAATTTTTGGTGGAATTGGAACGCCTCCTGGAGGAGGCAATCTCTTGGTTTGCGTTACCGGTTATGTTGCTTCGGCCATAGGCATGAATTTTGTAATTTTATGGTGTTGGAATAGATACACAAGTATTATCTGCAAAATGTTTGTGGCCATGTTTGAGCCAAGATAAAAAGTCAAAGTTGGAATATAAGAGGTGGTGGTGGTGTTGGTGGTGTTCTTTTTGCTCTTTTTTAGATTTGAAGAATAAGATTCATCCAACGGTGTGGAATGTGTTGTGCCGATGCATGAACTCGAAGGCGAGATTCATTTAGCTGCCCACAGAACAATGAAATAAACACCAAAACCACAAGTGATAGTAATCTATTGATTTCATTGTGTTCAAGTACATAATCATAGTTATGTTGAACTACACCTTTTTATAGCTAATTTTATTGTTCTTTTTTTTTTTTTTTATCGTCTATGAGTTAGTTAATTAATTGATGTTTTTTACTGATATATTTATATTAACTTTGGTTAAATTAGTAACATTAATATATTCTATCCTTTTCAAAATAAAAAACTTTCTTTTTGTAATGTGTAGAAAGATAACTTTTAGACGAATCTTTGTGTATAATTGTCAAAAGGAATGAATATATAATTAATGGACTTCTCTTTGTATTGTATCCAAAAAATGAAGCTACTGTTTCTTGTATCGGTAAGTGTTGACTATATTTTATTTTGACTAAACAGATTTCCAAATAAATCGGCATTAAATTCATAAAATAGATTGTCAAATGTTTGAATTTCAAAGTTGATGTTTGTCAAATGTTTCAACTTCAAACTTTAGTATTTTAATTTAAAACTAATTTAAGAGTATGTATTCTATTCTATTTTTTTTATTCTATCTATAATTAATGATTTATTTTAATCTTTAAAAACCACTATGAACTATACTGGAATACTTATGAGAAAACCCTATGCAACTAATGCAAAATAAATTATTTAGGGATTTCTTTTTATGCTGTAAGGATATAAACTAAACTTTCTTTAATATAGTAAGGGATGTGACTGTTCCTTTCAAAATCAATATTTTGTTGTCTTACATATAGGAACTAAGTTGTCATGATTATTTTTCTAGTGATTAAAAATAGTTTTTTAGTTTTCTAAAAAAAGTAAATTAGATCTCCCAATTTTCTCAAAAATAAAAATCAATGTTCACTTTTTTTACTTTTATCAATTAAGCTTTTACAATTACTATCACAGCTTTTTCATATACCTTTTTAACTTAAGTAGAAAATAATCTTTATTAATATTTGTAGTAATTAAATTTTTTTCGGTCAATAAAAAATATTAAAAAGACATACAATATATATGATTTTGTAAGACTTGTCATCAATTTAATTTCCTTAAAAAGAGTCCAAATCAAATATAAATAGTAGTCCATCCCAATTAAACCATCAATTAACTTTAATAAAGTTGCACATTTGCGTTCATAATTTAAAAAAAACATAAAATAAAAAATAAGTTTTTTTGTCATGTTAATAACAAAAATTAAGATTTGAAAGTAAAATAAATTGTTTTAATGAGTGTTTAAGTAACCATGTGCTAAACCTTCCTCTTAAATAATATCAAATGTGGTAGTTAATGTTCGTTTTTGAAATTTTTATCTATATACATGAACCATACAAAGTACAAGCTAAATAAATAAGACAACTAGGTATTTTAGGGAAGAAAAAAAAAGTACTCTAACTAATATCTAGTTTTTTACAGGCGATTGCTCATGTGGTCTCTTACTTTATTTTAGAATACACTTTAAGTTTTATTATTTATTTCTTTCCGATTTACTTTATTTAATTTTACTTTAAACAATTTATCTTTTATTTTTAAAGTGTTAACAATGTTATCCTTTTTTTTTTACAAAAATTCATTAAAAATTTTCAAACAAACTCATAAAATTAATTATCATTTTCAATTATTAATGCAAATTTCATCAAATTTATAACTCAAATCTTCAAATAAACTCATTTTTTCACTCTTTATATTTTCAAGTTATTAATCAAACCAAATAGAAGACTAAATCGGAAAGAAAAAAAGATAAAGATAAAATATTGAAGTGTTATTTGAAATTAAGTTAAGGACCGCATAAGCAACTGTTCTTCTCACTAACTCATTTCCGTTAGCATTCATATATTGCATGTTAGAGGATTATTAAATCAATGGTACAAGATACATTTATCTATGTAATTTTAGTAACCAACAATTATATAAATTATTTATGTGATTAAAATTTTTATTGAAAAATCATGACAAAACTTTTATTAAAGTTTTTTCAAAAAATCATTTGAAATTTCTAATCATGAACACACCATAATAAAGTAACTAATATATTAAAGTCACATTATTAACTATTGGTCAATTAAGTTTGATAGGATCGAATTATATAAATAGTACTATAGAAGTCGCAATAAATAATTACTATAAGTAAATAGAGAACAACCAACAAAAAGAAAGGGCGAAAAAATCTCTTATGAAGCATGAACCAGAACAACTTTATGTATCGATAACATGTCATATTGTACATATAAGACTCAAATATACATGTCGCAATAAGAACGCAACAACACAATTCTACTCATTAAAAACAATTATAGCCATAAAATACATGAGAACTCAAAATTACAACGAATTACACCACATATCTATATTTTTAGCATATTCTATTAACATTGTATCAGGTCTATTTGAAATCATCACAACTAATAAACATATATCAACCCATACAAACCACAACTATCATATAGAATCTAGTTTTCACAACTTTACATAGTTAATAATTATTCATTTCAATTTATTTTCATAAATTCTTTTTTTTAAAAATTTTATTACTTCTATACATTCTTCATATTTATTGTAAATATTTCCTCCAAATCACACGTCACATTACACTTCTTACTTTTGGAAACACAACCATTATTACACTAATCCACACCAAATATTATTATTTTTTTCCCAAATATATTTTTCCAGAGCGTGAAGATATTATATTTTATAATTAAAATAAATTTTATTATATTTAATTTTGATTTATAATATTATTAGTTTTCTTCTAATTTAGAATCATAATAATTTTAATTTAAGAATAGTTAATCTATGTGCAACGAAAGTATAGTGATTCCTCGTTTAGATAAGATAAGGTTGAAACAACTAATTTGTAAGTCTATAAATTAGAAATTATCTCTTAAGTAAGTTGAAATGAATTAAATTCAATATGAGAACGATGAGTGAATGTCCCTTACGTTTGAGAGTTGTCGAATTAGAACATGATTTGCTTAAACATTGGCCTTGCTCTCTTATATGCTTTTGGAGCAATAAATGACGATCAAAAGGTTGTTGTAGTGCCTCTGTCTTTGACCAAAACCATATATGAATAAATATACCAGCCTTTGAACACTTTATGAATCTGTTTACTGGGCGTTTTTATTCGTTTCTGATCATATTTCTCTGTGTTTAATGATCCTTTATTCTTCAGATAAATTTGTTGATATTATATATTTGATCTAGAGACTTAATTTTGTTCAAAATTAGTTTGGAGAATGATGATGAACTTCTACAGAAGATTGATACTGAGGGGGGGTGGCTTCTGCAGTTTCTGGAGATTGATAATCAATCTTAGACTTCGTTTGTATTCTAGAGATTGATGATCAATCTGGAGGTTTAGTCTTTGATCATTCTGGTGACTTCCTGGTCAATCTAGATGACTTGTACATATCAAGATTGATTAACTTTTTGATATTTAGTTGAGAGAAGATTCATACTGTTTTAACTTGCTGATTCCATGAGCTTTCATCTTATGATTCAAATGTCCTCTTTGATTAGAATGGATCATTCTTGATCTTTTGTCAGTACATATAACATTTAACATAGAAAATTCAGAGGCAAATTCTTCGTTGAAAGTACTGGAGATTGATTGGTCTTGGACTGTGATGATCAGTCTTGAATCCTGAGAGAACATTCTCGTTTTGTTCAAGAATGTTCTTGTTTCTTTATCTGTTTAGTGGTTTATCTGATTTTCTTTGTTTGGCTTGCTTGATTCCTAGCTTTAATTAATCACTTAAATGCACAGGTAATTAACTAACATTTTAGATCATAATTAACATCCTTAATTAACATTTGTTTATTTTCATCAAACTTTATTTGAGAGTTTGTCTTAACAATTCTATGTTTGTTTTGGTATTTATCATATAAAATTATTATTTTGTATTTTTAAAAACTTATCAATGACAAATGTGTCTCGTATTTTTTCTACAATAATGAAAGATTTGTCCTATTGTTTTTTTCTTCATATTTATTAGTGATAAATATTTATTTCATATTTTTATTATTAGTGAGAAATATTTATTCCATATTTTTTATATATATCATTCAAAAATCTATAATCCAATTTTTATATTGCAATTATTTAAATATAATATTATTACTTTTTGTTGAAAAAAATTTGATAATATCTTTGATATAGTGTAAAAAAATATTTTCTTGGAAATTTGTATATAGATCTAAAGAATAATGATAAAATTGATATAATGATATTTCTTTGAGATTTGAATACAGGTCAATATGTTATTTACTTACGTTTTTTTTAATAAATTAACTTTTTTTTCAACTATCCATTTCCCTCTCTCATTGTCTAATTTGTTTTCCTTACATATATTACCCAAGTTACACGTAATTTTTTTTCTCTCCCTATGTCTCCTAACAAAGAGAAGCAGAGAAATTGTTCTCTTCTTTCAAAAAGTCCCAGTCGCCTCCTCCTATTATGTGGCAAGTTACACCGTCATCTGGCCTCCCAATGTGAGACATCACTATTCATCTCTTCCTCTCATCAATGACTTATTTTCCATATTTTTTTTTTTTATTTCAAAAACTATTAAATTGACGTCGGAGCTCTGCATAAAATCTTGAAATCCAAGCACCTTAAAGTCATGTATTGAATTTAGCACTGATATGCAACTGTTCATCACATAAGCTATCTTTGAACGAATTTGTTTCATTGATCTGACATTAAATGTAGGGAATCTTTCTTTTTGGTCTATCTTTTAGAAATATGATTGTATATCTGAGATATTTTTTTTAATCTATTATCATTTTTAGATTCAATTCCATTGGAACAAAATATTTTCTCCATATTAGAACTATTCTATTTTATGTTTTTGTAAGTATACTTCTGTATTTGGTGTTGTTTAAGTGTAGAGTTCAATTTTGTTTAGAAAAATGACGGATTCAATGTTTTTAGGATCTAATAAAATATTAGTCTATTTCTCCTTATTTATTTTTTGTTTCACTTGTATGATTTTCTATATTGATACAATTCTCTAAATTTTTAGTAATAAATGAAGTTTTTTAATACATTTGTAGTCCTATCATATTTTTTTAAAATTTTTGTTGTTGATAAATAAAAAAGGATAACAACAGACAGACAACAAAGCAATTTGAAAGTAGTAGAAGTGAAAAATAAAAATCCAAAATGTTGAATCAAACTTTTTCCTTGTTTCGTCTTCTTCTCCAAACTAGTTAAAATATTGTTCATATTTTTAGTTAAAATCTACCACGAAAAGAAGAATAGAAAGAAAAATAAAACTGAAAACATGTTAATTTTGATTAAAATAAATTTGTGTGTAGGAAAGAAAACGTAACATGAAGATAAAAATAATTTTATTTATTCTACCTGTGTTTTCTTATTCTTGTTTGTAGGAAAGAAGATCTTTCAACTTTTTAGCAACAAAAAAAGTCTCTGGTTAGAGAAGGTGAAATTTGAAAGATGAGAATGAGAAAAAAAGGAAAGAATAAAATGATTGAAAAAAGATGTAAGAAATAAGATATTTAGATTTGAAATGAAAAAGATATATAATAGTGAAATTTGAATGTGAATCTAAATATGAAGGGACAGAAAAAAGAGATATGCATCGATTAATAGTGAAGAAATATAGAATATATATTATATAATTAAGAGTAAACAAAAAGTATATTGGGTAATATGTAATATGTTGGGGTAAAGAAGTATTTTAGATTAAAATGTCCCTACTTTTAATTAGGTGTCTGTTGATGAAAAAATGGTAGTTATATAATTTCCAGAGTATCAAATTTTTCTAGATATATATTACGTTGATACAAATTTTCTTAAATTTTTTTTGTAAACAAAAGATGAAGATGATTTTTTGGTTGGTAATTAAAAAGAAGTTTTTTCAATGATATTTTGTTTTCTGTTGGTACATTTTAAGAATTTTTCTGTTCATAAATAAAAAACAGTAAGAAAAGACATACAACAAGAAGAAATTTTAAAAAGTAATAGAAGGGAAAAGTAGAAATATAAAATGTTGAATCAAGCATTCTCTCTTGTTTCATCTTCTTCTAAAAAATCTACTAGAATGATTCTTTATATTTCTAGTGAAAAACTCCCACGACAATAATAATAGAAAGAACAAAAAAGAAAATTAAAAAAAATATTAACCCTTGATTCAAAATAAATTGTGGTAATGAAAAAGAAAAAGTAACATAGAAGACAGCATTTTATTTACTTCAATGATCTGCGACTGGTCAAATTTTGTGGCATCGTTTCATTGTCCAAGACATCAGAATAACATATAAATCATTAATAGTTGAATTTTATGATTACCGTTATTATTTTATGAAAATATAACAAGAACATTTATTTTGGGTTGGTATTTTTTGTCCGACTCTTGTTATTAATTAATTAATGTTGACAGGGTACTTACTTTCATGCGTTTGATATAAAAGAAATGTTTACTTTTCCGTTAAGTTAGCTTTAACCCAATAATTATCTCTCAAACCTTTTTCTCTTCAAAATAGCAATGGATGCTACAACCATTGGCATTTCTAAACAGATTTGTTATAATATGTCATATTGTATCTATGACTTCCAATGGGTTTTGGCTTATTCAACACTAATATTGCATAAATACTTAGGGTCCAAAGCAAGTTTACACAGTCAAAATCTCTCCTTATCATTGTTGGGAAAAATAAGAGAGATTAATAGAGATAATTAATATTTTCTCTCCCACTAAATAGCCAAAAAGAAAATACAATTACCACGTGCAAAATAAGATTGGCAGAAAATTAAAATAGTGAGACAAAAACACAATTTTAATGTGAAAAATTTCCCTCAAATTGAGAGAATAAACACCATGGGACTTAGTCCAGTAAAAACATTCACGTTAATATTAATGGGTACACCTAAAGCTACGCTAATTTAACAATTATTGAAGATCAATCAACAAAAACAACATTATAACAACTCTCCACTAAAGTGGGTATACCAAAGTACTCTTAGAGAGGTAAAATTACCAAACTGTATATTAAAAAGTAATTAAACTCAGTGCAGTGGTAGGAATAACATATTAAATTTGTAGATCAACGGCAGCAATGTACACACCTGTTACCACCACCGGAACCAAAACCCTTATTTTTCTTTCTATTGGATGCGTTCTTCCTTACTCCTAAGGATTCTAAATCCCTTTTATTTCCTTCACATGGTCAAGCCAATTAAAAGCCTTTTCTTTCTTGTTTTTCAATAATAACAATATTTAATACTAATAATAATAATATAATTTAAAATTTGGTGGATTCCACTTGGGGAGTGAGCTCACCCTAACAAATCTCCCCCTCACGACTCAAGTGGAAGGTGCTGCTCATCCATGTCGGCCTTCTTCTACAATATATCATCTTTGAACAGACAAGGCTTGTCATCAATATCTAACCATTCTCGTATGTAATGAATCTTCTCAATTAAAAATGATTTCATTTCCAGTGCATCTCGTATCCAATGAATACATCACTTCAATACGCTTTAACTTTGCACAAAAAGTCGATTCTTGCTGAGATGGATCGCATTCTGACTGTCACGGAATAACACAAACTCTCTTGCTTGAGACCTAACTCATGTAGAATTTCTTCATCCACAAGAGTTCTTTGGAAGCTCCAGTTGCTGCAATGTACTCAGCTTCAATAGTGGATAAAGCAAAACCACCCTTTGCAACCTTGATTGTAAGGCACAGCTTCCCCTGCAAACGTCATCATATAACCAGAAGTAGACTTTCTAGAATCAAGATCACCCGTCATTTCTGCATTTGTGTAGTCATCCAACACAAGTTCACCACCTCCATAGCATAAGCACACTTTGGAAGTGCCTCTGAGGTATCTGAGAATTCCCACTTCACTATTGTCAACGATCTTTACCATGCTTAGAGAGAAACCGACTAAAAACTCAAACTGCATGAGAAATATCTGGCCTTGTGCATTACCATAACATACATCAAACTACCAACTGCAGATGTATAAGAATATTCTTAATCTCTTCTTTGTCTTTCTCACTTGTAGGGACATTGATCAGAATTCAATTTAAAATGAGTAGCAGCAATGGAGTTAGAAAGAGGTTTACAATTGCTCATGTTGAACCTCTCTAACATTTTCTTCAATGTAATTGTGTTGAGACAACCCACAATTTATTAATGCTTCTTGTCACGAGTAACTCTCATGCCCATAATTTGCATTGCAACCAAGTTTTTCATTGCCAAAAAGACTTGTTCAAATATTTCTTAGAGATTGAATCTTCTTAGTGTCATGACCCAACAATCTCAACATGTCATCCACATATAACAAGAGAATAATATAATCATCGTCAGAGAATTTCTTGATAAACACACATGGTCAGAAGTAGTTTTACCATATACCCATGTTCTCCATGAAAGAATCAAACTTCTTCTTACCATTGTTGAGGTGCTTGTTGAGTCCATACAAACTTTTCTTCAACTTACACACAAGTTGTTCTTTACCTTTGACTTTGAAACCCTCTAGTGCCTCCATATAGATCTCTTCCTCTAAATTCACCATGAAGGAATGTAGTTTTCACATCAAGTTGTTCAACTTCTAGGTTCAAAACTAGCTACTAAACTCAAGCACAACTCGAATAGAGGACATCTTCACCACAGGTGAAAAAATTTCATCAAAGTCAATACCATTTCTCTGATTAAAACCTTTCACAACCAATTTGCGTTGTTATCTTGTTGAGAACTATTCTCTTCTTCCTTTATCTTGTATGCCCATTTGCTCTTAAGTGCTTTTTTTTTCTTTAGGCAACTTTACCAAATCAAATGGTGATTCTCATGCAAGGAATTCATCATCTTCTTGCATGGCCTTCAACCAATTTCTTTATCAACATTTGTAATAGCTTCTTGATAGTACTCTGGCTCTCCACTTATCAATGATCATAACATACTCATGTGGAGGATATCTTTGAGGAAGGTTGACGTTCTCTAGTAGACTTCTCAATCAAACTCGTTGGTGGCTCAACTGGAACCTGTTTATCATGGTGAGGTACATGACATCATTTACATTCTCAATCATCTACCTCTTTATCTCCTCCATCAACAAGAGTTTCTATAGGGGGCTTAGGCGCACATCAATATAACTTATGGAATTTTGGTTTCTGGTTTTTCGCTTTATCAAAATCTTCAACAGTATGGTCTTCAATAAAATATCTCATCTCGACTTCTGATAATTTCTTGTCAACCGGATCCCACAATATATAACCAAATTCTTTATCACCATAACCGGCGAATATACATTGTTTGGATTTACTATCAAGCTTGGAGCTATCATCTCTTGGAACGTGAACAAAAACATCTGCATCCAAAAGCTCTCAAATGACAGTATAAGAGACATCTTTCCCTGTCCATACTCTATTTGGAACATCACCATCAAGTGGAATAGAATGAGAAAGATTGATCAAATCCACCACTGCAATTTTCATTGTTTTCACCCCAATAAGGATTTCGATAATTTGCATGAGAGATCTGATCGGCATTAATCGTATGATTCGTTCTCTCTGCATACCATTTGTTGAGGTGTCTTTGGAACTATTTCTCAAACCTAATTCCAAGTTCTCTACATACTCTTCAAATGGACCTCTGTATTCACCACGTTATCTGATTGACACATTTTTAAATTTCTTCTTTTCTCTTTAACACTTGCATGAAAGTGCTTGAAGACTCCAAAATACCTGGTATTTAGATTTCAAGGAAAGACCCACTTTTCTAGAGTGATCGTCAATAAAGTAACAAAATATGATGCACTACCCAAAGGTTTTACTATCCATCTACAAACATCAGTATAACTAAATCAAGAATATTTTACCTCCTATGAGGACCAATATTATGAAAAGAAACTCTATGTTCTTTTCCAGCAAACAATGAGTGCAAGTTTTTTAGAGACTACCTTTCACAGGAAGAAAATTTCCTTCCCAAGTATGCTGAGTCATTTCTCACTCAAGTGACCGAGGCGGAATATACCCTAATCAGAAGATGCATATTCAATTGTATTCATTTCTTCCTTGCATAGCTTCATAGCCATCCTATAGAGAAAAGTGGAACTTTGCTCCCTTTGCAACCACTACGAATCCGTTGGTGAATTTACATATACCACCACCACCAAGTAAAGTGGATAATCATCAATATCCAAAGTTTCACTGAAATCAAATTGAGGACAAATATCATGAACATGTCTAACATTCTTCAATTGAAGCTTGCAACCAATCCAATTTCAACCCAAATATCTCTCACACCGATAATTTTACATACTCCTTCATCTTCCATTTTTTACCATGCCAAAATCACAGCACTATAAGATGAGAAGAAATCAAGCGTAGGAAGTAACATGATATGAGGCACCCGAAATTCTATAATCCAATGTTAAATCCGACATGCAAGTTTTATGGAATTATCATCACAAAACAATGTAGACATTACTTAAATATGCAACTGCTATTGTATCTTATCACTTTTCTTTTCTTTGATTCATCTCTTTCCCTTGATTGATCTCTCAAAAGGAATCTGCAATTTCTTTTTTAGGTGACCGCTTTGCCACAATGATAGCATATCACTTCTTTTCTAGTCCTCCGACTGGCTCTTGACTATCAACGACTTTCAAGTTGTCGTGTTATGGAAGTTCTAGAATGACTTCTCAATAATGCGGAATTATTTTTTCCCTGCCTGTGCAGATAAATGGCCAAAAAGAAATACAATTCCAATAGAGCAAAATAATTGACAGAAAATTAAATATGGACAAAACACAATTTTAACATGGAAACTTCCCTCAAATTGAGAGAATAAAACGACATGACCTAGTAAAGTAAAAACTTCCACTATAATACGGATACGCCAGAGTTCTTCCTAATAACAATAGGAACATCAATAGAAAAATAACCAACTTTATAACAACCTTCCACTAAAGTGGGTATGCCAAAGTAACTCTCAGAGAAGGTAAAATTAAACTTAAACTGTATATTAAAAATAATAAACTTAGTGGTAGGAATAAACATATTAAATTTGTAGATAACGGAGCAAGCAAACGAAGCAAGTTTGCTACACACCGCTACTACCACCGGAACCAAACCTTTATTTCTTCTCTGGATGTCGTTCTTCTTTACTCTTCTTAGGGATTTCTAAATCCCTTTTATTTTCTTCACATGGGCCAAACCCATTAAAACCTTTTTTTTTCTTTGTTTTCAATAATAACAATATTAATACTAATAATAATAATATTTAATAAAATTTGGTGGTTCCACTTGGGAGTGAGCCCACCCAACATCATTTATTGTTATTGTATAAATTGAAATGCTAGTATTGATTTTATGTTCTTTTTAAAAAATAAATCATTTGATTGGATATCATCACACTATCAAATCTTCGACATGGCTAAACATTATATTGATCGATTTACTTAGAAATTGACTACATGTAAAAGGGTGTGTAAATAATAAAAAATTTAAAGATCATAAGAATAAAATTAAATTTTATAAATGAATGACTAAGTAAATTAACACCTTCATCACCAAAAGCATTCGATTATTAATATTTTGAGTCATGGCTAAGATTTGAATAGGTTTAGGCTAGGTCTGACTTTGAAGGGTTGAGTCTGGCCTACGATTAACTTTTTAGGCCTACGGCCTGTCATAGTTTTTTTTCTTTTTTTTTTCCCGCCTGGTCTAACCTTTTTAAAAGTTTGGCCTGACCTGGAAGCTATTAAAAGCCTTATGCTCATATTAAAACATTTAAATGGCACTTTCATACCACATGATGCTCTCCACATACCAATAGCAATGTACATATCTATAATATATTAAACAAAAATAATTTTCTAACAAATAATTTTAAAAAATCTGAAATAAACATCATTAAACCCTAAAACATAATTTTTGATTTCAAAGATATATAATTTTTCTGAAACAAATTGCACCCATTATACCTCTCAAACAAATTGGAACGACTACTGAGTGATATGACTAATGGAATGACTACCAAATATGGAACGACGGACTACTGAATGATTGACTGAATGACTAATGAATGACTACCAAATATTGGAACGCTACCGAATATGGAATGACTATGAATGGTTGCCTTAATTGATATAATTTAAAAATAGAAAATAATATTATAATATAATAATAAAAAACATTTTATATTATATAAACAATGTAGTACCCGATAACTTGTTTTTAAAAAGTGTATTGATTTATTTTTTATGGTGGTTTGAGTTGTTTTAAATGCTTCATAAATATCTATCTATGGGTCTTGTACCATATGTTCCTGGACTCTACAAGTTGATATGATGGAATCTCTTCTCCGTGTATGCATGTTTGACCCACATCGAGATCATTCAAATTTGCATAGACATATATGAATACAATAGATCATTGGAGGTAAAAGATTATTGGTTTTCA
Source organism: Cicer echinospermum (assembly GCA_002896215.2). Taxonomy (NCBI): domain Eukaryota; kingdom Viridiplantae; phylum Streptophyta; class Magnoliopsida; order Fabales; family Fabaceae; genus Cicer; species Cicer echinospermum. Next base: position 13,138 of record PGTU02004349.1, read on the forward strand.
TCCTATGACGACCACCATATGACTCGTCCGGTGGAGGAAATATGTTGATACTCTGGGTTGGATTAGATGTTGATTAAAGATGAAGTGTCCTCACTTGCCTAAACGTGGTGCATAGCAATTTGGATATATTTAGACCATCACCAGACATCCATACATATATGCTCCTCCTAACATGATTATTCATGGACATGAAGTTAGGATACCGTAATTAGTATGTAACTTAGTTTTATAGGGTTTCTCATTCTTTCATGCAATCATTTCCAGAATGAAATCTTCTGAGACCTGTAGACTTGAAGGTCATAATACAACATGAGTCTGCATCTAATGTAGCTGACAACCCTACAGATTTGTAGGATAGTTAGAGATCTTTGCATTTGGAAGCACATGAGACGATGAAGGTAGGAACTCATATATATGAATGTGTGCAATATATCATTGATCATACACATGACGTATTTTATATCGTAGGAGGAGACAAAGTAGCATTAGGAATAGAGTTCACAATAGTATTTATGTATTTATGGTGTATTACTTAACTTAGATGTATATTGTTTTAATATTTGGTTAATTATAATATTTTGGTTAAATGTACATGTTTTTAACTCTAATTAAAATGAAAATCTGGTCAAATGCTGATATTTGTGTTTTCTGGAATAAATGTGTTTGCATGTCTGAGTTGCTGGTAAAATAATTTAAATTAAAAATTACATAAATAACATAATTTAAGAATTACATAAATTAACAAACATAACATGACATAATTCCCTGTCATTATACAATGTAAATTTTAAAAATACAATTTATATTAACTAAATACTATGTATCTCTTTAGTTAGTGACAATATTCATTGAAGAGTCTCTGTAACTTGGAGACACTTAGCGTACAACTAGATAGGCCCTTTGTTTTTGTAAACATCGTTAACTACAAACATAAATTTACGCATGTATCATTTTAAGATGCATCCAATCAAAATAAATAATACCTTGTGTTACTATCTTTGACTGTGATGTACAAAAAATAATTCGACATACTAATCATCTTTGTATTGAGTTGCAACAAAATGTCTCATTTATGGGAAACGACATCCACTTTTTATAAGTGCCTATAAATTTTTAGGATATAAAACGTATATAATAACATTTAATCGTTTCTCTGACGAATACAATTTAACACAATCTGACTTATGTTTATTATCTCTCTAATGAAATCATGTCAGACAATTGCATGATTTTCCTCGCCCTTACCAAGATGTACAACGACAACCTGAAATCCTCAATTTCCATCAAAAGCAACATCCACAATTTTTCAATATAAATAGAGGCACATGATCAATAAAGGTAATTTTTGTGGTTTGGGAATTGATTAGGCGAGAGAATTCCCAATACGACACTCTTTTTTGTTGGGCATGCTAACTTTGATCAAAAACTAGAGTGTTTGAGTGTAGTCAATCAACATGCCCACAAAGACTACCGAATATTTAGTTGACCAATTTGTTGGCGTACTCCTGACATTCTTGATGCGTCCTTGATATTTCACTTTCTCACTAGGTGGATTCAACGACATTTCTGAGAAAGCTATTTGACAACTTGCTCCTTGATAAGTAGTTTTGTACCGTAATCGACTTTGTCAAATCGTTCTTGAAATACAAATGTCACTACAGAAATAAAAAAATACGACATAAGACTTGTGACAGTTCTCTTAAAAATGCCTTCATTATCGGATTGCGACAGTTCGTATGACGACTTTGTGCAAACGCTGTAAAATTTCAAATGAGACCCGACCTTTCATCTATCATGCGTCATAAGTTCTACTTCCCAAACCCTTCGCTCACTTTTCTCCCCCAACCTTATTTCCATATTCTGTAAACACATCAAACTCTCAAATCTCAAAATTCCCAAATCATCCAAATTACTCTCAAACTCTCAAATATCCAAGTTCACCCATTAAGAAACCTTAATGTTACCATACTTCACAGTTTGTTGAACCTTTTTTTTGTTGTCAAGAAAAAAGGACCCCGACCTCTTTCAACGAGTGTTGTGTGCTTTCTATATGTCGCACTATCGAAGCCCAACATTGTTGTCGTCTCTGAATTCCTCTATTCTAGTTGACGTTGTCATGTTCAAGTTTTTCCTTTTTCCTTTCCGTGTCCTTATCGACTCTAGTTCCGCTTTCCAATTTTCGCCCAAACATCAAAAGATATTGTTCGATTAATCTTCTTCTCTAGATACTCACCTCTCAAAATGTTATATGGAAAAAAGTGTTATTTTTAGGGATTTTTTGTGATTAAAAGTTTAACAACTTCCTTTGATTTGAGGTATTTATGTTAGGTTCTGTTGGGATTTGAGTTTCAAAACTATTTAAAATTCACAATTTATGCCACCGAGAGTATTACTAGGTTGGAGTCACGGACTATGTCGCTCTCTTTAAGACGTTTCGAGGCACTGCCAAAATTGTGCAAGACAGCTATCAACCACGAAGTCCCCAGGATAAAACAGCTCATATACTCTTATCGGAGTTCTACTGCACTGTAGAAAACCGTTCTAGAATTACACCCTCAATATGGCAGTTTAAGCCATTCTCAATATGACAATTAAAGTCCACTCTCAATATGGTACTATGACCATTCATAACACGGACATAATAACCGCTCAAAAGGACAAAAACGAAAGGACTACGACATAATAATGGCTCTAAAAACAAAGTGATACGGCATAGCAACCGCTCAAAAAAACAAAAGGACTACGGCATAACAACCGCTCAAAACGGAAGGGACTGCGACATAATAACCGCTAAAAAAAAAACCAGGGACTGCGGTATAATAACCGCTCAAAAAAACCGAAGGGACTGCGGCATAATAACCGCTCAAAAAAGAAACCGACAGGGACTGCGCATAATAACCGCACAAAAACCGAAGGGACTGCGACATAATAAGCTCAAAAAACCGAAGGGACTACGACATAATAACCGCTCTAAAACCGAAGGACGAAAGAAAGGGAGAAGTGGCTCGAAAATTAGGCGAGCAGAATATAAGAGGGAGAAAAGAGAATGTGGGGAAAAGCATCCAACTTTGGTGTGCTTTTCACAATAGCTTGAAACTCATTATATAGTGAATGGAAGCAAAGTCACATATGTGTTCTAAACAATGTGGGACTTTAGTATGTATAGAATTGAACTACACAAAATATGGATAGTTTTTCAAAGTGGGATATAAAAAAATATTCTTAAATGTGGGAACTGAATTTTAAAAAAAAGTTTCTTCCAATTAATTTACAAAAAATATTTCTTTCCAATGTGGGACTTCATCACATTTAAATTCACACTATAACATACTTTATGTTCCAACAATCCTCCCACTTGAATTTAAAAATAAGTTTTTTGAATCACGTCAGACGCTCTATAAAATTGTGCATAAACAAAGGTGTCTTCGACTTGAACCTTTGCATAGCGAGTAAGATTCAGATCAACAAGAGTGACTCGTACTCTTGAACTCTATCTCTGACATCAAACCCACACACAACCTTTTCATTAGTGTATTCTCAAAAGCCCGTGCATTAATGGCCCTGCACGTGTATCCCATATAGTGAACGCTCTAGGAATTATGCTCGAAATTCCATAGGAAGCGGCCCCACTTCCACATTCACATAGGTGAGTCTATCAAGATACTCTTTGTAGCTAGGTACTCCCTCCACATAGAGTATAGATCTCATAAGAGTTCCTATCCTCATCCTATCATCGCTCAGGAATCATGTTTCTCTTAATTTATAATAAATGTTCATTCATATCACTTCACGACTTGTATTACCCATTGAAACCTAATTCTTGGGATCTCTCCAGTCTTTTAGGTCCGGGTTACCATCATGAGTGACTCTATAGGCATTAGTCCCATCCTTTGGATGTATTATGACTTTCTCTGTAGCTAATTCTTTCGTCAAAAGATTTGCTAAATCTCATTCAGTGCATACATGATCCACTATAACAACTCATTTAGAAAAATAACTCTAACAGTGTTGTGCTACGACGAATTTGTCGTTCTATCGTTGTAGTAATGATTCTCAATCTTCGCAAAGCCGCGGTACATCGCAGTGAATCAACGCATCTGTCAAGAGTTTCCATATAGGGATCTCAACTAGCAAACATCTCACCAGCTGCTTCTTCACTAGTAGTAGCTAGTGCTATCATCAGTCTTCATAGTGGATTGAGCCAATATCGATGTTCTTCGATTCCAAGATACAACACCACTCGCTATATTAAAATATAGTCCATCGATTGCTTGGGAGTCATCTTATAAAATGTTCCAATCACATCATTGTATCCTAAGGATATAGAACGTTGATAAGTAACCGAGACTCATGTCTTTTTAGGTATCTCATGACTCTTCCATAGCGTGCCAATGCTCCATACTAGTCTACTATAAACCTGCATACTAATCACAACACAAGGCAATGTCGGGTCTAGTACATCAGTGGCATACCTGAAGCGCCAAGATCTTGCGTAAATCCAGTTTGTCTAACATCTTCCCCAGGTAATTGAAAATTTCACACTAGATCACTGGTGTGCAAGCAGGTTTATAGTCAAAGTAATTATGTTTCTTTAAGGATATTTTCAACATAGTAAATGATCCAAAGAAATTCTCTTTTCTGACCTAGTAATCTTGCCTAAGAAATTCCTTTTTCTGACCTAGTAATCTGATTCCCAAGATTACATTTGCTTCTCGAGGTCTTTCATTCAAAGTTTTACACAACAATCGATTTCAAAATATTTACAGCATGATGTTTGAATCAATATGAGTATCTCGTATACATAGAGACATATATATGCAATGCCATTTCAAATTTGTAGTAAATACATTTGTCACTTCATTTCACTTTAAACTCATTCGATATAATAACCGAATCAACCTTTAAAAAAGTGTTTTAACACCATTGGTATAGTCACCCAGTTAAGAATAGTTGCTAGTGATATAAGTATTCAAATGGATGTTATTCTAGTGAACGTGGTGAAAAGTGTCCGAATAAATATATATTTTCTCTGGTCTAAACTGTGGCTACAAGGTGTGCCTTGTATTTATCACAGATCCATCGGGTTTTTAGTTTCTTTTCCAAAATCCATTTACAATCTATTTGGTTTGCAACCAAGAGGCAAAGTATACTAAATGTTCAGGTTCGGTAGACTCTAGAGAATCCATTTCATCGTTTATAGCTTCTTGCCATAGATCTGCATCCAATGTTACAAAGCTTCTTAAGATTTGCAGGATCCTCTTCTAGATTATAAGCCATATATTTTGGTCCATAATCTTATAGCACTCTTACTCTCTTACTCCTTCGAGTTTTTGTTTCGTCTTTGGTTGTTGCTTTCAATGTTCTTGTCACATGAACTTGACTAAAGTTCTCTGCCCACTATTTCCACAGTAACTGACTAGGTTCGCTGCCCCCACTATTCTCAATTTTAAAAGGGGATTTATTATATAGAAATCAACTTCTTTTGACGTTATGATCACTTTGTGCGTTTAGTCATAAAAACCTATACGCTTGTTCTTTACCGGCATACCCAATGAATTCTCATTCATAGCTCTACTGGCGAGTTTAACTCGCTCTGGATCGGGGATTCTACATAAGCCAGACACCCATGTTTGAAATAAGACAAAGTTCAATGTCTTTCTTGCACTATCTCATAAGAGATGTTTTGTTTTTAAGATTTAGAATCTATTCAAAACATAACAAATAAACAATATATATTTTCACACCAATGAGAAGTGTACTAAGTTAAACATACTAGCAACAACAGTTCAATAAGAGTTCTATTTTTTTTGTTCTTCAAATTACCATTCACTTCAAATAATTAGTGGTGCACTTGTTCCATGTATAATTCCAGACAATTTATAAAATCTATAAAATAGAATCAATTTGGAATCTCTTAATCTTTTATACTAAATTGATTCAAGTTTCAGCTGACTCAAGATCTTTAACATGTCAAACGTTTCACTTTATTTTTCATTTCTTGTTAACGTCTCATCAAGTTCACATATGTGCAAAGTGTAATAATCTAGAAGACTTACATTCCTAACTACATATTTATGTGTGACTCTTTGTATTTTTAGCTTGACTATAGAAAACCACAAATTTTCAAAATCATTTAATAACACTTTAAATTTAAAACAAGTTACTTAATTTGAAATCAGATGTGTTTCCATCGACATAGTCTAGTATTCAAAATTAAAATCACACGAACATGTAAGCATAAACATACATTTTATTGATTTCAACATTCAAACAAAAGAGACATATTAAATTCAATATTACATTAAAATATGCATGAATGACCGACCTTAATAGCTTATCTATGATTAATCTTCTTAATTTTACGGAGTGTGCCTCCACCTCCAACGAATCTATCAGCCTCCATGTGCTTCCCACGGATCTGTCAGCCTCCATGTATCCTGTATCGGACATCTGATACTCTCTGATACTCTAGGTAGCGTCAAACTTACTTAGAATATCTCAAACATATCTCATATTATTGCTGGAACGAATAGTTATACAAGATCATCAGCAGTTCCGTTAAGAAAATAATTCTTATCATTATTTCCCATGAGTTAATTCTCCTACGTTTTAATCCTTTCTATTTGCTTCAAACTGAAACAGTTTATCGAAATGAGAGGCAACAATAACAAATCAGTAATCTCTTCGGTTGACATGCAGAACGAAACGTCTTAAAAATTGTTGGATTGAGTTCAAAAACTATTTAAAATTCACAATTTATGCCACCGAGAGTATACAAGTTAGTACAGGACTAGGGTCGCCTTTAAGGACGTTCGAGCACTACCGTCAAAATTGTGCAAGGCAAACTATCAACCACGAAGTCCCCAGGATAAAACAGCCAAAACTCTATAAATCGAGTCTTCTACTGCACTGTAGACACGTCTAGAATTACACCCTCATTAGGGCAAGTATTAGTCACTCTCAATATGACAATTAAAGTCACTCTCAAATAGTACTATGAACACATTCATAACTACGCATAATAACGCTCAAAAGAACAAAAAACGAAGTGGCTACGCCATAATAATCCGCTAAAAACAAAGTGATTAGGCATAGCAACCGCTCAAAAAACAAAAGGACTACGGCATAACAACCGTCGCAAAACGGAAGGGAACTGCGCATAAATACCGCTAAAAAAAACCGAAGGGACTACGGTATAATAACCGCTCAAAAACCCCGAAGGACTGCAGCATAAAACCGCTCAAAAAAAAAACCGAAGGGACTGCAGCATGAATAACCGCACAAAAACCGACGAGACCTGCGGCATTAATAACCGCTCAAAAAATCGAAGGGACTACGAAGTAATAACGCTTCTAAAACTGAAGGGACAGAAAGAAGGAGAGAAGTGGCTCGAAAATTAGGCGAGCAAATATAAGAGGGGAGAAAAAGCGAAAGTTGGGAAAAGCAATCCAACTTTGTGTGCTTTTCAACATAGCTTGACGAACTCATTATATAGTCGGATGGAAGCAAAGTCACATATATTTTCTAACAATGTGGGACTTTAGTATGTATAGAATTGAAACTACACAAAATATGAGTATTCACAAAGTGAGATTTCAAAAAATATTCTTACCATATGTGGACTAATTTTAAAAAACAAGTTTCTGTTCCAATTAAATTTACAAAAAATATTTCTTTCCAATGTGGGACTCAACACATTTTTAAATTCATCCATAATAACATACTTTATTCCAACATGTTCTTTGAATTGTTGTTGGTAAACGGTGTTTGCTCAAGAGTAATTTTATAGATAATGTTAGCACTTGGTTCACATGTCCGATATTACATGCTATTACTAGCCCATAATATTTAGAATGATACTTGCTTGCAACCGTGATTAGACATGTTTTAGATTATGAAAACTCTCTTGGTTCTATAAAAGAAATGAAAAATTCCTTTTAGTAGTAGTCGATCTATTTTACATATTTTGAATTCATGCTCAATTACAATATTTTGGTATAGATTTTAAAAGAAATTAATAAATTCATGCTCATAAAACAAAGTGAGTTTGTGTTTCAGTTTAATGTCTTCCAATGAAAATTATTTTTAACTTATATGGTATAAGGTTTGGCCCATTAATTATAATGATCAAAGTTCTAGCGTGAAAAACGAATACTTTACATCACTAGTGACAATTAATTGGATGGATAGCAAGAGAAAATATGTTTTATGTGTTATTAGAAGATTTGAACAGTTGCAAAAATCAAATGTTTTTACATATGATCTCCATTTTAAATGCATGTGTAATATATATATATATATATATATATATATATATATATATATAATATATATGTGTGTGTGTGTGCTGTGCGTGCGTGTGAGTGTATACCTAGGTTGTGTACGTATTTTATAGTATAAGAAATTTGTTTATGTTTATCTGATTGAAAGCTGCTGAACATGCAGAAGAACGAAGAGCAGAGGCTAAAAAAAGGAGGAGAATGTATTAGGTGATTAATACTTAATATGTGATTGATGTCTTTAAATCACATAAAGTTAGTAAATTGAAGAAGGAATAATTGATGTCACTGTTTTTTTATTGATTCCTTGACAGATGCTCTTGTTAGTTCCTAGCAGGTAAATAGTGTTAAACTACTTAAAATATATGGTTTTTTGACTAATGAAAGCTAATTTTGTTAGAGTGAACTTCTACGATGGGTATCAAAGGTGTTCTTTCATTGATTATTTTTTTTTTTAAGTTAGTATATCAATTTACATGGATTTAATTTATATACTATCCAATGATTTATAAAATAACATTATTATTTAACTTATTAAAACGACCTAAATCGCTTTCAACTCTATTAAATGAAAAACATTTTATTTGTCTTCTTCTTTTATGCCGACATTATATCAAACGTAGCTTATACAAATGAGTGTATACTTTATCAACTCAATATGTGTGTCATTCGTTACTTTCTTAGCAATGATATAAGCACAATGCAATCGCAATTTTTTTCTAATTACACAACCACACTGTACTATCCATATCTGCATTCCTTTGCTCGTATTTCTTTTGCATGATAAAATTCAATTGAACTCTTGAAATTTTAAACACCAACTTTAAATTGAATTTTTTGGCTACTTCAAGCAATATGACAGAGATGGTCGTGGAGGAAATCTTTAGCTTTTTTCAGAATTGAATTATAAGATTGATTGATATTAAAGGCAGGGTGGTGGTGGTGGTGCATTTGTCAATAGGGGAGGGTGATTAGTTTCGCAAGACAAGAATAAATAGAACACAATTTCACAAGTGATATTATTGAATTCAATTGGTGGTGGACATATTCATAGAAGCTTGTGTAGTTTAGAGTTGTTTTTTCTTTTTTTTGGGTTACACCCATTACGTTGTTGGTTAGATAATATCTAATATTTAAAATTAAATTCATTTTATTAATTTAAATTTATCATTTAGTTAAAAATTTAAAACTAATATATTAATTATATATCGAATTAATAATAAAAAATTCAATAATTTTCATCTTCAGCCAAATTTTTTAATAAAAAATCAACAAATGTTCATCTTTAACCTTATTTAGTCATTTTCAAATTGTAATTTCAAATCTAATCCAAACTCTAAAATTATAATCTCTCGTTCGACCACAATATACATTCTAAGACTTGGTTTATTAATCTTAAATGATGTATCTTTTTTTATATTTTCCAAGTTATAGTACATTTCTTGTTCTTGGTTTTACTAGACTTAGTAATGTTACGATATTTTATCCTTTTGTGATTCTAAGTGTGATAATAAATTATATTAGAAGAAAAAGAGCGGGAAGGAAATGTGAATAAAGAAGTTTTAATTGTTTATTGTAATCATATATGTAGAAATGAGCAGTAATACATGGTTAATACACAATTGATGTTTGAGGGCATTACAATTCTGGTACTGGGGGTTTGCTTACAGTGAAGCGAAGTTTATTCATATAAATATAAGTGTTACCATCTCGGTCACATAATTTGTGGCTTAAATTGATATTTTTGTATATTGCATAGGACATATCAACTTTAGACACAAGTTTTCAGGTTTAATACCTCTCTGCAAGTATGGGCGCATGAGGTCATTTTAGTAAAGATTTAATCCCGTCTCAATATTCACGGATGTAAACAAAGGGTAGAGCAACTTCCATGTGCTTTCCATTCTGTTCCCAAATTTATGTTATTAAACGTATCTCTGATCAATCTTTTTTAACCGCTGGCCAATTACTACTGAGCTAGGGCAGTATAGTATTATCAAGCTGTTTAAAATGACAATACATGCAAGTTAAGTTTTTCTAGATTATTATAATAAATTAATAATAATAATAGATTATAAATGTAGGTTCATATTAATTTTTTGGTGGCTTGAAAGCTCTGGGAGGCAATCTCTTGTTGCGTACCGGTTATGTTGCTCGGCCATGGCCATGAATTCTTAATTTATTGGTGTTGGAATAGGACTGACACAAGTATTAATCTTGCAAAATGTTGCTGGACATGTTTGAGCAAGATAAAAAAGTCAAAGTTTTGGAATATAAGGAGGTGGTGTGGTGTGGTGGTGTTCTTTTTGCTTTTTTTAGATTTTGAAGAATAAGATCATCCCAACGGTTGTGAAATGGTGTTGGTGCCGATGCTTGAAACTCGAAAAGCGATATTCATTTGCTCCCAACACAGAACAATGAAATAGGAACACACCACACGTGATAGTATTATTGATTTCTTGTGTTCGAGTACATAATCAAGTTATGTTGACTACACTTTTTATAGCTAAATTTTATTTGTTTTTTTTTTTTTTTATCTATGAGTTAGTTAATTAATTGATGTTTTTTTACTGATATATTTATATAACTTTGGTTAATTAGTAACATTAATATATTTAGTTTTCCTTTTCACAATAAAACTTTCTTTTGTAATGTGTAGAAGATAAGACTTTTAGACGATCTTTGTGTATTTGTCAAGGATGATGATATAATATTGATGGATTTCTTGTATTGTATCCAAATGAAGCTACTGTTCTTGTATCGTAAGTGTTGATATATTTATTTTGATAAAGATTCCAAATATCGCAAATCATTCTAAATAGATTGTCAATGTTTGATTTCAAAGTGATGTTTGTCAATGTTTGACTTCAAATTCGTATTTTATTAAAACTGAATTTAAAGTATGTATCTTTCTTATTTTTTTATTATTATTATTATGATTATTTTAATCTTAAAAACACTATGAAACATATGGAATACTATGAGAAAACTATGCAACTAATGAAATAAATTCATTTAGGGATTTCTTTTTATGCTGTATGGATTAACTTATTTCTTTAATTATAGTAGGGATGTGACTGTCCCTTTCAAAATCATTTTGTTGGTCTTACATATAGAATTAAGTTGTATTATTTATTTTTTAGTGATTAAAATAGTTTTTGTTTTCTAAAAAGTAAATTAGATCTCCAGATTTTTCAAAATAAAAATCAAATGTTCACTTTTTTACTTTTATCAATTAAGCTTTTACATTACTATCATTAGCTTTTACATATACTTTTTACTAAGTTAGAAATATATCTTTATTAATTTTTGTAGTAATTAAATTTTTTTCGCGTCATAAAAATAAAAGATTACATATTATATGATTTGATAAGACTTGTCATCAATTTAATTTCTTAAAAGAGTCCAAAAGATATAAATAGTGTCATCCATAACTCATCTTTAATTTAATAAAGTGCATTTGGGTTATTAATTAAAAAAAAGAAAACATAAAATAAGAAATAAGTTTTTGTCATGTTAATAACCAAAATTAGATTTGAAAGTAAATATAAAAAAAGAATTGTTTTAATGAGTTGTGTAACGTGTCCATGTGCTAATTACTTCCTCTTAAATAAAATTAATCATGTGGTAGTTATGTTCGTTGAATTTTTATCTATATACATGAACTTTTTAATTATTATTTTTGTTTATAATTCATTACAAAGAAATACAAGTTTAATAACCATTAAATAAATAAGACAACTTCTATGGTATTTTAGGGAAGAAAAAAAAGTACTATCAAAATTTTAACTAATATTTGCATTAGTTTTTTACTAGGCATAATTGCTCATGTGGTCTCTTAACTTAATTTTAGATAACACTTTAGTTTTTTTTATTTTATTTTTTCCGATTTAGTTCTTTATTTAATTTTACTTAAACAATTTAATCTTTTATGTTTTAAAGTGTTAACAATGTTATCCTTTTTTTTTTACAAAAATTCATTAAAATTTTCAAACAAAACTCATAAAATTAATTATCATTTTCAATATAATGCAAATTTCATCAAATTTATAACTCAAATCTTCAAATAAACTCATTTTTTCACTCTTTATATTTTCAAATGTTATTAATCAAACCAAATAGAAGACTAAATCGGAAAGAAAAAAAAGCATAAAATAACAGATATTAAATGTTCATTCACTACATAGAAGTTAAACGACCGATATGCACTGATTTGATGCATAATCATTTTTACTTGTCATTCATATATTGCATGTTAGGGAATGTATATCATGTCACAGATACATTCCTATTATAATAATTTAGAGTAGCGACCATTAATGTTAGTGAATTTATATGATTAATATTCAGTTATGATATATTGACTTCGCTTTATTTCGCTAGACTTTTGGTTCGACACCCATAGTTTGAGATTTCAATCATGAGCTGACCATAATCAGAGTAACTGATTTATTAGAGTCAATTATTGCACTATTGGTCATAAGTTTGATAGGATGAATTAGCGATGTATTGTGAGTTCGCAATAATATACGATATAGTGAATTGAGTCAACACAAAACGAGAAGGGAAAAAAATTCTTATGAAGGATGGCCCAGAACACTTTAAATATGGAGCACATGTTGTATATAGCATATTAGAATCAAATATACATGTCGGCAATAAAAACGCAACAAACACAATTCTACTCATAAAAACAATTATATCCATAAAATACATTGAGAACTCAAAATTACAACGACATACACCACAATATCTATATTATTTAGCATATCTATTAACATTGTATCAGGTCTATTTGAAATTCATCACAACTAATTAACATATATCAAACCATACAAACCACAACTATCATATAGATCTAGTTTTCACAAACTTGTCATAGTTAATAATTATTCATTTTTCAATTTATTTTAACATAATTTTTTTTTTATAAAATTTTATTACTTCCATACATTCATTCATATTTATATGTAAATATTTCCTCAAAATCACACGTACATTACACTTTTACTTTGAAAAACCATATATACATAATCCACAAGATATTATTTTTTTTTTCCCAATATATTTTTTTCAGAGCGTGAAGATATTCATATTTTAATAAATTAAAATATTTCTATTATTTTAATTTGATTTATATAATTATTAGTTTCTTTAATTTAGAATCATAATAATTTTAATTTAGAATTAGTTATCTTATGTGCAACGAAAGATAGTTGATTCTCGTTTAGATAAAGATAAGGTTGAAAAACTGAAATTGATAAGTCTAAAATAAATTAGAACTTATGTCCCTTAGATAGTTTGAAATGAATTAAAATTTCTAATATGGAACGATGAGTGAATGTCGGCTTCGTTTTGAGAGTTTGTCGAATTAGACATGATTGGCTTAACATGCCTTTCTCTTATATGCATTTTGGAGCATTAAATGACGATCAAAAGAGTTGTTGGTAGTGCTCTGCTTTTTGACAAAACCAATATAATGAATAAAAAATATTCCAGCCTTTGAACACTTTTATGAATCTGTCTTGCTTGGGTTTTATCGTTCTTGATCATATTTCTCTGTGTTTTATGATCCTTTATTCTTCAGATAAATTTGTTGATATTATATATTTGATCATAGAGACTTAATTTTGTTCAAAAATAGTTTGGAGAATGATGATGAACTTCTACAGAAGATTGTACTGAGCTTCTGCAGTTTCGTGGAGATTGAAATAATCTAGACTGTATTTGTACTTTCTAGAGATTGATGATCAATCTGGAGGTTTAGTCTTGATCATTCTGGATGACTTCCTGGTCATGTGGATGAACAATTACATATCAAGTTGATTAACTTTTTGATATTTAAGTTGGAGAAGATTCATACTTGTTTTAACTTGCTTGATTCATGAGCTCTTTCATGATTCGAATGTCTTCGTTGATTAGAATGGATCATTCTTGATCTTTGTCAGAGTACAAATACATTAACATGAAATCAGAGGCATCTTCGTTGAACTACTATGGAGATTGATTGGTGTTTAGCATGTGATGATCAGTATTGATCCTGGTAACATTCTTCTATTTTTGTTCAGAATGTTCTTGTTTCTTATCTGTTTAGTTTATATCTGATTTTTCCTCCTCATTGGCTTTGTTTGATTCCTATCTTTTAATTAATTCACTTAAATGACATGGTAAATTAACATAACATTTTAGAATCATAATTAACATCCTTAATTAACATTTGGTTTATTTTCATCAAAACTTTATTGTGAGTTTTGTCTTAACAATTCTATGTTTGTTTGGTATTTATCATTAATAATTTTTTTTGTATTCTCTTAAAAACTTATCAGTGACAAATGTGTCTCGTATTTTTTTCTACAATAATGAAACCTATTTGTCCTATTATGAATTTTCTTCATATTTATTAGTATTTAATATTATTCATATTTTTATTATTAGTGATAGACTATATTTTTCCATATTTGTTATATATATCATTTCAAAAATCGATAATCCCAATTTTTATATTGCAATTATTTAAAATATAATATTATTACGTTTTTGTTGAAAAAAAATTTGATAATATCTTTGATATAGTGTAAAAAAATATTTTCTTGAAATTTGTATATAGATCTAAAGAATAATGATAAAATTGATATAAATATTTTCTTTGAGAGCTCACTATAGGTAATATAATATTTATTAGTGTAATGTTAAATTCACTTTGTAGATCATAATATATACATTCCTCTGTATATTGTCTAAAAATGTATCTTAATACAATCACAGTTAACGTATATTTTTTTAATCTATATCTCTCTAATTTAGCGAGCAGATAATTTCTCTACCTAAAAAGTAGTTACTCTATATTGAATAGTATCCGTCATCCTGTATATTAATTGTGAGACCATAGTATAGTAATCTAGTGTTATCAACAATGAGAATGCAAGAATTTTTTTTAGATTTCAGAATATGAAATGCACGTTATCTGCCTAATCTGTATAATTTATTTTCCTTAAGGTTAACTAATAAAATTATCTCCAATATTATGTTAAAAGTACCATCATATTGACGATTGTTTCATTTTTTCTAAGTGGGAATCTCTTTTGTCTAGTAGCAGTAAGGTTATAATGTAGTTTTTTATTTTTCATAATTCTATTAATGCTTTTTAGTGAATCAATTAGAGGAACAAATAGTTTTCTCCATCCAGCTTTATTCTATTTCATATTTGTTAAGTATAGATATCATGTTGGTTTAGTATTAAGAGTTAGACCTTTCAACTAGATGAGATAAACAATGGACGGAACAAGATGTGTGAACAGTTGGATTAATAAAATTATTAGTCATGTTTCAACTGTATCTTATTTTTGTTCTTCTGGTGTATGATTAGTCTATATTGATACAATTTTAGTTAAATACACCCCGAATAAAAAGAAGTTTTTTTTAATGACATAAAGTATACTCTGAAAGTAAATTGTTAATTTACTTGGATTCAGTAAATAACACAATGTTGACTTGTAATGGAAATTGAGCTAACACGTTTAGGATAAAGATATAACAATAACTTAAATATCTTAACTTAAATTTTATACCTCGTCAAGTTTTTATACTATAAGTTTTATTCTAGATGTTGGTATTGTAACATGAGACAAAGTATCCTCTACGACATTTCTCTAACCTAATCCCGTAGTAGAATGCAATTTCCGCTATATTTCAGAAGAGTGTGTGGGATGTGAAAAGAATGTAGAAAGTAGAAAATCATGCCGATGAGATAAACGTAGAATTATGGAAAATCGATGTAATCGAATTTTGGGCTAAACTACTTCTCATCTGTATCAAAATGGAATTAAAAAAATGAGATAGCTAAATAGATTAATAGTGTTAGCACTATTGTACCTGCAAATCTCAGTGAGAGAAATATAAGGAGACATGTCTTAGAATAGTGAAACACTTATCCCTTATAAGGCTCGGAAAGATATGCCAGTTATATAATAGTGAAATTTGAATGTGAATCTAAATATGAAGGACAGAAAAAAGAGATATGCATCGATTAATAGGTGAAGAAATATAGAATATATATTATATAATTAAGAGTAAACAAAAAGTATATTGGGTAATATGTAATATGTTGGGTAAAGAAGTATTTTAGATTAAAATGTCCCTACTTTTAATTAGGTGTCTGTTGATGAAAAAATGCACTACAAAAAAAAACATATATTGTGACACTCAACTTTTAGTGATATCTCATTATTTGTCACTATAATTACTTTTAGCTACAGACAAAGTGTCACCTATTCTAATTTATGTTACCGCATCATATTTACTTAAAAAAAACTCAAATATTCACTAAAAAATATTTCCTGGTTGACCCACACTCCACTTCATCGTATTCCCTTCCTCCCGTTTGCATCTCCGAATTTTTTTTCCTCATTTCTTCTCAAATTTGCTCAAAATTCACCCAACAATTGATTCCCTTTTCCCATTTCGATCTCAGAAACTTTTGTTCCATATTTCTTCTCAAATTTGCTCAAAAGGTTAAGGAATGATTGAAGCTCTTCTCAATTTTTTCTCCCTATTTCATCTTATAAATTATAAAAAAAAATCGATTCCCTCCTCAATTGATTCCTTCAATTTCCTCTTTAATCGATTTCCCCTTCAATACTTATTCATCTCAATCGAATTTCTCGTACGATTCAGCATTTTACGATTCAAGCTCAGGATTCAGATTCAACAATACAATAATAACAGTACAACACAACGATTGTAGTTCTAATTCCAACTCAAAACCGAGTCAAAAGCTTGGTTGTTCGGCACCTCCTTTATTCTACGCACTCCTTTCTGTTTATCTTGCGCTACTTTCACCTGTTTCGCGGACTCAAATCCTCAATTACGCGTCTTCGCTCTTTCGTCTCATTTCAGGTACTCATCCATCTATCACATCCTTCAACGTAACACTTTACCTTTTTTATTTACCAAAAAAATAATAATCATGTACTTGTTAATTTCATCTGTTGTTTGAATTTTTTGGTTCAATAATTTCGTTTATGGATGAGCTTTTTTATTTCTTTTTCATTTAACAAATGTTTTCAACAAAACTGATTTTGCTTTGGACCGATCTGTGACTACTGGCTTGAATTTTGATAGTAGTTTTGTCTGATTGGGGGAAACCGACTCGATCCGCATTCATTAAATTCATTCGATTGAGATTTGAGTTTTGTAACTAGGGCGTTGAGTTTTATCGAATTGTAGACGAACATTGATATATTATGCTGTGAAGATTTCATGGTTCAATTGCCTTCCTTTGTTGTTCAAGGATCATGTAATATTTAATTTTTAATATTTAATATTTGATGACATTGATGTCTGAGAGGTAGGCAATTATTGCAAATTTTAGCTGATATTTAAATCAATTGAGTGTAAGCATCTTCTAGGGGATATAAGTTTGGCTTGGTGACTGAGGTGGGGGAGTTAGGGAGTAAAGTGATAATGAGGCCGCATTTTCGATCCCCACTTTCAGCAAAAAAAACTAACTAGATTAACAAAACTATTTGTTAGTAACATTGGCTGTTGCAAAACAAAAACAAAAATTGAGTGTAAGCATCTTGTCTATTCAAGTTTTTATACTATGCGAATGAAATGAAGCTATGTTGACATAATACTTCATATTACCACTCAATGT
>PGTU02004352.1:0-12930 GCA_002896215.2 Cicer echinospermum
GTTCAACAGCAGGATCCTCTTGCTCAGACCTCAATGGAGATAAACTTGACAATGGTTCATCCTGGAGCCAAAATTGGCAGCACCAAAAATAAACCTCATCAATCAATGATCAATGCATGTTGTTTTTTTTCTTTGCATTCTAATATAAATAATTGAATATTACTATTGCTATTATAAGGATTTTAGCCTATTGAGTCCGCATTTGATTGTGATTCTCTGGAATATCAAAAATTGTGACCCTCTGCAACTTCAACCACAACACTATTTAAAGAAAGAACAACACTGCTTCTGTATTGAGTAGTATACATGATCACATTATATATAATACAAGGTTGTACCGGTTGATCAGATGTCAATATTTGTATCTCGGGGAATCTGAAACTGGTGAATCTGTTGAAACATTCTGAGGTTGTGATGGCTATGAATCGCTGCCATGCGAGCTGCCTTTTATTGGTATACAACCAAGTTTCATAACCAAAAGGGCAGGATATCTCGCACAGGACTCTCTCTGGGCCACTGCTTGATCCTGGACCAACATTGGCAGCACAAAGAAAGACCAAAAAAATAAACCTCATCAATGCATGTATTTTTTCTTTTTGCATTTCTCTAAATAAAATAAATTGAATATTTGCTAGTGTTATCATTAAGATTAGAGCCCTATTGATGCTCTAAAGCAACGATTTTAAAAAATCGTCAACCATCACAATTTGAGTCAACATTTTGACTGTGATTCTCTGCAATACTAAGATATTGTGACACCACTGTGAGTTATACAAGGTCTGTACCCGGTATATTCAGATGTCATTGATCTCTTGGTTGAAGCTGGAACTGGTGAATTTCTAGTTGAACAATGTGAGGTGAATGACAACTAGAGTGCCATCGGAGCCGTTTTTATCAGTATCACAGTATCAACTGCAGGATCTCCTGCACAGACTTCACTGGCAACTGGTTCATCCTGAAGCCAAATTAAACTTCAATTTTAAGCCTCACTCTGCAGAGCAAAATTTTGTGGTCTCAACAAAATAAACAAAAGAAGCTACTGTTTTTTGCTTGCAAGTTGCAATGATTTCAATAATGAATGGGTTTTTCAAAAAGTACACACATTAATACATAAAGCTATATCATTAATATATTTAAAACATTTTTTACAATCACAGGCCACCACTAATATCATATATCATTTTATAAACATTTGGTTACTTTTTAGGATCTAGAAGAAGTGCTCAATTTCATAAGCAACAGTAGTGGCAATATCAAAAATGTCAGTTACTCCACAATTGAGTCCGCATTGATCGCGATCTCTGCAATATCAAAATTGTGACAAGCGTAGCGACTTGGAGAGCAAGTCAGCAACACTATCTTAAAGACTTGATCAATTGCTTCTGTGTTGAATTGTCACAACAAATGCATGATCACATTATATATAAACAAGTGCTGTACCGGTTTAGCAGTTGTGTTTGTTTTCCGGTGAAGCTGGCACACTGGTGAATCTTGTTGAACATTGGTCAGGTTGATGACAACCTAGAATCGCCATTGGTGTTGTTTTTATTAGTATCTGAAATTAATTTAGAGAAAAAAAAATTATATTATAAGGAAACAAAAAAGATTTTCTGAATATTCTGTTTTGTTAATTTAGAGAATTTCAAATAAAATGCCGTTCATGCTTGATATTTGATTCGTTCCTAATAGAGAGATGTTGGAAATGTATAAAGAAAGAAAGAAATGAGTGTTTTGAATGAAGAATGGATGGAAGGGAGAAAATTAAAAAGGAATACTTATATTCAGAAGCAGTATAAAGAAATGAAGAGGGAATTTGTTTAGTTTCGTTAATTTGAATTCCAGGGTTAGAAACTTGATGGTCCATGATGGAAATGAAAATGAAAATGAAAGATGGGCGCAGTCCTTTGGATATTGGTGACGAATGAGCAATGTGGGTTTTAGGAGAGGAGGGAAAAACTGAAATAACTATACAACAATATGGACTGTACCACAATACAACTGTTTTTTATGTAATCAATCCACGTGTTTTCCTATTTAAATAAATAAAATTAAGTTGGGGTTTATTTTATAAAAAACTGGTAAATAATCCAACATTTGCAACGGGTTTACGGATTGTGGGTCACATAGGAGATAGATATTATAAATGATAAATTTATATTTGGATAATTCTACCAATAGTAGTACTAGAATGTACTTTTAATACAAAAAAAAAAAAAAAGAATTCAATTTTGTCATCAATCCAAAGAATAGATGTGTATTTTAGAGTCGATATAAATATGTAAATGATTAAAGTAATTTTTTTAAATTTAAATATGACATCATTAAATTAATTTAATTGATGTCATATAATAATTATTTTTAATTGATTTTAATATTGGATATATATTAAATTAAAAAAAATTTAAAATATTAAAACTCATACTTTTTATATTAAATACTTTTTTTTTTTATGTTTATTGATAAGTAAAATTTTTTATTTTTTATGAAGATCTAAAGCGATTGTTTATATACCAAACTAATAGCAATCCAACGTGTATTAAACCAATTCAAATACTACAAATGAATTCATCGTGACCAAAATAGAAACAACACAAAAAAAAATGTAAGAAAATATTCTTTAAGAAGACAATTAGTTACAGTGTATCCAAATTGATTAAATCAAGTGTTGGTAATGACATTTTATCTTAACTCTATATTTGAACTCATTTACTACAGCGTTGAGCGAAAATAGTATCCTAAATTCTTTCATTTTTAAATTTTGTTGTTTAAATAAATAAATTATTCTTTTATAATTATAATTCTTTATAAATTTCAGAAAGATTTGAGGCAAAAATAAAAACTAAATTTTAGTCATAAAACTTAAATTTTGAAAAAGTTGAAGGACTATTATGCAATTTTTAAGAATCATTTTATAAAATTTTGAAAATTTTTAAAGTCTAATTACGAAAAGAATAAAAAAGTGACAATAATATCAATTTCTTCTGAAAAATAATATGAATCAGAAGATTAGAAATTTAGAAAGAATTTATATAAAACTATTTCATGATTCATATTTATAAAATAAAGAAATAATTTATAAATTCTTTTTAAATTAATTTTACTAAAGATACTTAAAATATTTTTATTTAGAAATTCTCTAATTTATATTATACAAAAATAATTTATCATTAAGCGTTGAATTCTTTAAAATATCACATTTAAGAAAAAAAAAATTTTGGTTGATAGAAACTAATTTTAGTAGCCATTGGAAAGCGCGCAGATCAATTAAGCTTCAAGATTATGCGAAACAAATGTCGGTGTCAATAGGATGACTAGTCAAATACCAATCATTTACGCAATAATTTTTCATTATTGTTTTACAAGAATACACTTTTATTTATTAAATAGTATTAATAATATATATATAAATATTATATATATATAAAACTGTAAATTTAAAAAACTACTAAATTGGTTGGCTCCAACTCATAGAGGTAAAAAAATTCTTTAACTAAAAAGTCTCCCAAAAAATAAGTTCCCACGATCACAAAAACCACTTTATTTTTTTCAATAAAAAAATTATTTTTTGTTTTTTTTGAAATTTTTAATTTGAGAAAAAAATTATTTTTTAAAAAAATAAATTTAAAAGTTTTCAAAATAAATCTTTAAATTTAAATATTGAACTTCTGTAAGTCTCCTGAACTCTCTCGCTTAAACCCTATAAAATAATGGTTTGAAACTTTTAAAAAATTGTTTTAAGAGGAGACTCAATATTAAATACTTAATAAAAAAAATTAAAGAGGACCTTAAATAATGGAGTAAGGATGCTATAATAAAAATCTTCCATTGTGCTCATATTCTTGGTTTACACTCATCCCTCCATCTTCTAATTAATCTCGGGAAAACAAGAAGAATCTTGAGTACATAGAAAACAGAGAAAAACAAACATGGTCCGAGTGTAAATCTTTTAGGATCCACATTATATTTTCAATAATATGTCTGAACAAGCCAGCTAAGATAGTTAGAAACTTAGAGTTTTATGTAACTTAGAACAAGTTTTAACATGTTAATCTGAACACATGGAGCATTAGCAATATTATTAATAGTGAAAATGACAAAAGTTAGAAATGATTGGCATGTTAAACATTAATGAGATCAACTCCCCTAAGGAATTCATCAATGCTAATAGAACTGAGATCAACATGTTTAAAAGATTTTTTCTTAAATTCCGGTTTCCCTGTGATTCAATCTTATAAAATCGACTAATAAAGTAAAAAATGCTAACATTTATAAATATATTTTCAGGTCATATAACTAAACAATTAAAACGTACCAGAATAGATCGATAGAGCTAAGCAATAAATCTCACATTATACTATATACTATTCAAGGCCTACTTTACCCAACAAAAATCAATTTAATAAAATATGGAATGTCTATCCAATTCAATTCAATACTCTTAACACTGCAAGTTTTTTAGTTCAGATTCACGTTGCCCGATCACATGAATCATATAAAATTAGTTGATTATGTGTCACATGATCAGCATCTTCCAGGTTTCATCCTAGTAGTAAATTATACTACAGTGTGAAAAAGTACTATGCATTTTACTTTCCCTCAAAATTCTTGTTAATGCTGAAAATAGATTAGTCATATCATTAACTGAAAACAAACACGAATGAGTAAATAATTAAGCAGCTACCCTTTTTTTCTCCTTCTAAAATATGATACATTTTTATACAGCAATAAAAGTAATGGTTAACCACGTGCATAAGGCATGCTCCAACTTTTTTTCATTTTCATATAAAACTGATCCAAGTAGTATCCAACTCTTCAAAACCATAAATACCCTTCTTTCATCTTAGCATGTTTTCTTCTTAACCACAATAAACCTTTTTCAATTTATTATGAAGATCACTAGCTGCAGAGTTTTTGCTGTTGTCTTGGCCTTGATTCTGATTCACTTTCTTCTCTTCTCTAGTTGTTGTCTCCATTACGAACAAAGCTTTTCAAGAAAGACAAGTTTGCCAGTGTCAAGGAAGATGCTAACTTTATCTTCTTCTAGTTCTTTTGAAACAAGGTTTGGCAAAATAAGTGGAAGCAAGAAACAGAACAGGAATGTTGTGGAACCTAGTTTGAGGATAGCACCACCAAGCATACCAAATCCTACTCAGAACAAGTGAGGTTGGAGTTCTCTTAGAGATCTCAGACAGGAAGAATTCTTTGTGATTTGCCCTTCTTGTTTGTTTTCTTAGCCTTTTGCTTCTATAGTATATACTATTTAGATTCTTATATTTCCTTGGTTATTATTACCTCTTGTATGCTTCGTGTGATTTTAAATTGTGTCTGCAATTACGATACAAATCTTTGATAGTGTTGTAATTTGCGGTCGCGATGCGATTAGAGGTTTCAAATATTTCTTAGTTATGGCCGCATCTGCAATTTAGAACTATTTTAATTGTAATGTTGAAGGTTTAGAGAGACAAGGTTGAAAGAAATGTACATAAGAACTAGAATTCTAAATAAAAGTAGGATTCAAGAATTTTGCTTTACAAAAGGCCGATATAATTGTTTATTGGATCCTTTATATCTGCTTCGCCATATCAAGTGGCTTGATATCAAGTTTGTAGTTCAATTTAGTGTTTTGATGATTGATTGTTGCTTCTTCTTCATTCCATTCAAAAAGAAAACCAAATTGGGTTTTAGTATTTTTTACTAAAAAAAAAATATTGTTTGTATTTTCATTAGTTATGGGCTATGAGTTCGTGCGGGGTAGAAGTCACATGAAGCAATTTCTTTTTGAGGACATAAATTATTGGAAGTTTTGGCTTACATGGTTGGCTAGTGAAGATGCATGGTACTAAATGATGCCATGGTCAAAACGAGTGATAAGAACAGATGGAAAAGGAAGTAGTGCACGTTTGGTTGTTGGGTAGTGAGTTGTTGGAACATCTAGCTAGCTAGCCATACTATCACCCCCACACACCTTTTAGGTATAAAGAGTTGCCTTTACAGCCAACAAAGGATTGGAAATTCTTTTAGTTGATTTGAAACATTGTTTAGATACGTAGAAAATGAGGTTGGCTTGGCCCAACATTTGATCAAATTGAAAAACAAATGTGTCAATATGAGTAATCTGCACATAACTTTGTTTGATTAACATTAATAACTACGTTTGATTCGGAAATAGTTTAGAAGAGACTGTTAAACTTTTATATTAGGTCTATTTATTATTGTCCAATATACCTCTCCCACATAATACTATTGGGTTTGGTGGATAATTTGGTGGGTGATATGTTGCTACCAGGAATCTAGTGTTCTTGTTGAATTTTTTTTATAACGATAATCATTATCGAATTTATGACTATTGAACTTGCATATTTTCAGTTTCATAAAATTCAAACAATAAAAGGTTGATAGAAATAGTATCTCCACTTTATAATAAGTTGTTTGTTGGAAGATTGTTTGTGCATTTTAATACTTTATTCATTGACTCAACAATATTTTGTCATCTCACTCCGACTACCTCTCTCAAATACTTTAATCCAATTTTCTTGCGATATTATTTATTTTATAGCTTCTCAGTTTATCATGTCGATTTCTCTGTAGTAATATTTGTATATAGACTCATTAATTAAGTAATCTGTATTGGCACAAGAAAAAATATGTTAAATTTTGTAGGAAAAATAATTGAAAATTATATTAATTAAAAAGTAAGAATGAAATTATTATTCATAGAAATGATTTTTTTCTTCAACGCTTTATCTTTAAATTTTCTCGCAAAAATTTGTGAAATATGTTGGAGCATAACACATTTTTATAATTCTTTTGATCTTATTAAAATGATTTAGTTTTTTTTTTAATTATTTTTTTATTAATTTAATATATTTTTTTTGTTAAAAAAAATAATAAAAGAATACATGGTCTCAGAGATGCATCCTCCTAAAGAGGCAAAATAAAATTTCTTTCAGGTCGCATCCCTGCCTTGTGATATTCTTAAGTGAGTATATTAAATTTTTTGTTTCTGACAACGATGATATAGATGAACAAAATCCAAAAAATACGTTAAAGCTAATACGGATGAGAAGATGTGTCAACAGATATTTAATAAATGTTTTCTATTATGATTAAAGACTCGATATAACGTGCACTTTATGAGTATTCTTGAGTATTCTTTATCTGATGTTTCATTTCTGTTATAATGCACTTCTCATATGACATCATTTCTTAATATATAATTAGTTTTTTAAAATTATTTATTATATTTTATTTATTAAATTAATATGTTTTTATTTTATTACAAAATAAATCAATCAATACATGGTCGCATCCGAGGATGCAACCCTTTAAAGGAGTAAAAAAAAAATTAATTCACCTAAATGCAACCTTTGTAAAAAAAAGTATGATAGTTTCTTATTTAAAATGGGATATAGTTTAAATTTTTTTTTTATTTTTTCCAATATAATATATTTTATTTATTTTAGAAAAATGAATATATAATCTCATTTCTAAAATGCGACCTCCTAAAGAAGTCAAAACAAAGTTATTTCACCGAAGAACTTCCTAAGATATAAAAAAAAAAGATAAGACATTTTTATATATTAATTTTAAATTAGAATACATTAAAATAATTTTTTAAATAGAGATATAGTTGAAAAAATTACACACTTTCACCCATATATATTTGGATTTCATATTAAGTTAGACATAGATTCAAATTCAAAATAGTGTTGGAGTATATATTAGTTCATTGTTGGCCACCTATGAACATTGTCTTACTTCATATGTCCATGTCAACTGTGATCTGACCAAAATAGTAGTTATAAATCTTCAAATGAGAGAATTTATTTAAATTATGTGAGTTACTTTTTGTGGGTACCGCATAATATTTAAGAACTTTATAAGCAACTTTTGATCAATTTTATCCTAATGTTGATTACAACAAACAATACATAACTTAACCGCACTGATTTGTATATATTTTTATTTGTACTAATTTTGATTCAAATTTAAAATTAATTCAATTATTTTAATATTTAAAAACATAGTAGAATAAAAAAAAGAAAACTTAAAAATATATAATAAATGATAAAAACATTAAAAAAATATATCTAGTATTAAAAAAAATATAAATTCATTCACTTACTCTTATATCCAATCACTTTTTTTTCTTCATAAAATCCAATTCCTTTCGTTCAATAAATAATAAATCTTTCAATTCTAAATATCAATAAAGTCTTATTTTGCTCTCCATTCCAACAATTAAATTAAAATAAATAATATTAATTATTTTATTGTAGTTTAAAAAGTTGCAGTTACAAAAAAAACCATTTAATTTATTGTGGTTTAAAAAGTGCACTTTCAATCATTTGTGCAAAAATGTACTTGGAGAATTTTTTTAGAAAAAATTTACCCTGTACCTCTATTATTTTGATCTATATCTCCATAATTTTTTTAAAAATGCTAAAAACTATTCTCAATTTTTTATTTTATTTTACAAAATTCAGAGTTATTTTTTTCTCTCACCATTTCATCATTTATGGAGCTGTAAAAAATATTTCTGATAGGTGCAAGTTTTCTGGTAACTTTCGGAAAACTTTTTAGAAGTTTTCTGGTACACAGTCTGTTTCCAGAAAACTTTTTACAAGTTTTCCGTTACAGAAGGCTAATATTGGAAAATTTTAAAAAAGATTTCTAGTACATAAAGGAAAAAAAGTGTGTACCGGAAAACTTCATTCACAAGTTCTCTGGTACATAAGTGCTTCCGGAAAACTTAATTCATAAGTATTCAATTAATTTTCAGCAATGGTCGCTCATTTATACAAAGAAAATATATGACATTAAAATTAAATATAGAACAAAAATAATATTAATTTAAATATTTTTAATGCACTATAAAAATAATAATTAATTTAACAATACTTGACAAATCATATTCTAGCTGAAACATGATGATGGTATCGTGTAAGGATGGACAAATCATAAGGTCCTCCAGGATACTGTGTGAGCTCACCAGGTCCCTGAACTCCATCATGCCCCTCCTCCATATGCTCTCCCTCGTGAGCAAGTGCAGCCTCCTCCTCCTCATGCACTATAGGAGGCTCATCCCGCTGATGGATAGTCATATTTATCGCGGATGATGTAGAAGTATCAGTATCACGTGTAATTAGTATGATTTTGACGTCTCTTCCTCGTGTGTCCATTAAAAAATTAAAAATAAAAAGAAATAAATCACAATTAGTTATAAAATCATAAATTAATTAAAATAAAAATTTATAATAATATAACTTCCAGAGAACTTGAGATTCAAATTCTCCGGTAACTACCGAAAATGTTAAACCTCAAGTTTCATAGAAAAAGACTTATGTACTAGAGAAGTTCAAAAAAGATTTTCGGAAGATTCCTATGTGCCAGAGAAGTTCAAAAAATATTTCTTGAAGAGGCTTCTGTATCGGAGAAGTTGAAAAAAGTTCTCCGGAAGTTAGATTATGTACGAGAAACTTGAACAAAGTTTTTTGGAGTGATTGTTGTGTATCAGAAAAACTTGAATGCAAATTCTCCGGAAGTTTAGAAGAAAAAAAAACTCACTTGTTTTCTAGAGAAAGTTGAAATGGAAAATGGTAATTTTTTTGAAGTTTTTATTATTTAAACGAAGATAAAAAGTTAAAATATTATTTCCTTATTTATTTGGAGATATAAGTAATAATTAGAAAAGTATGGAATAAAATTTTGATTTTTTTGTAATAACGAGTCCCGTTAACAATAGTTTAGGAATCCCAAAGCAAGTGATTGCATTTCTCAGGCCCAAAAAACAAATTCCAAACTTTGATAACGGAATTTTTCAATGTTCAAACTCTAGAAAAAGAAAAATGATCGATCATGTGATGAGATGTCCACCAAAGCAGGACCAAAAAATATGTACTTACAACAAAGCCGGCAGTGTAGTGTCTAAAGCTGTTGGTTCCTTGTTCTTCAAATTTCAGAGCTCATATTTCTGTGCCAATGTTCGTTGGGGGCACCACTGTGATCTATTCTTGGCTTGACTATTTTTCAAATTAAAATAACTCTTGAAACAAAAATGAAGTTAATGTATGCATGAGAAAAAAATAAATAGAATAGATTACTATGTTAGTCCCTCAAAGTTATAAGACATTATCATTTTGATTTAGGACTTGGTCAAAAATTTAAGTTAATCATCAAATTATTAAAATGTTAGTCAGTTTAATTTCTGACGTTATAATGATCGATAACTATTTTGACAGTAAATTCTATTTTTTTATAGATTTTTGTGATAGTAAGTTGTTCTTTCAAATACTATTTTGATGATTTAATGACTAATTTAAATTTTTAGATGGGTTAGAAATCAAAGTAACAACAACCTACACTTTGAATGACTAAAATAGTAGTTTAGTCAAAAAAAATAAATTGTACTCCATACTTCATTCAATTTGTGACAAAATAATTATTTGGGTTGAAACAGTGTTCATATTTATACACCTAATTATTTTTGTTTGCGATTATACATCCAAACTACACAAAAATTGTGTTTGTTGTTTTAATGTATTTTTTGCACGTGTCTTTGAAGATTAGAAAAGTTGGGCCCAAAATAACCTCCACAATATAGAACCAGCTCTGGAATGTACTAATTGGCTGTCTTGTGGTCCAATAAAGTGGCCAGTGGCCTTTCAAATAAGTCATTTATAAGTAGAAGTAGTTTCAGCCACCTCATCAATTTTATCCTATCCTACTCTTATAGGAATAAATTCCAAAACCCATTCAACTTTATGTTCAATTAAAGGTAGTTTTCTATCTGGGTAACAAGGAGACCAAAGGGACCAAGTTTGAGTATATTAAAGCTTCCATTTCTCTCAAGAATAAAGCAAGATCAGTTTTGGAATAAAGGAAAAATGAAGAATTGAATGCTCATCTACTTCCTTTTACTGTTCTAATAAAAACCCTCCACTATATATGTGCAAATTGATTTTTGACTAGTTTTTAATTCCTCTTACTTCTACTTCAACTTGTTGTATTCAACAAATTAATAATTATAGTTAATACCATAAAAGTAAATACATATAAATGCGCATTAATTTGTCCGCAATTGTTGATTGCAAAAGTCTTTTAAAATCATTAAATTGCAGTGTAAGCATAATTAGACCATATAACACAATTTGGATAGAGGCTTATGATTCTGATTAGCACTTTTTTTTTTTATTGTTTCGGCAAAAAACATTAGGCCATTAGATACTTCACAACCATTTTTTTATGCGTAACTTAAACATAACCTATTGTCACTATTTAAATTTAAAACGTTAAAAATTACTTGATGTTGCGTGAAAGAATGTGCTGCTTCCTTCCTAACTTATTTATTTATGTATTTTTCCCCTGCAAATCGTTGAGATTTTCCTCTGACAGCAAATTGGATTTCTATATTATCATTCATTGGGATCATCCTAAAACAGTGGAAACATAACATGGCTGAATAGACAAATATTTGTATACTTATGAGTTAATTTTCTTAATTATTTTTTAACATTTGTTTAATTATAAGTTGCTTACAAAGTTCTTCAAGATCCAACATAAATCAGACAGGGAGTCCTGTATATTGACCAAAAATCATCCTATAGACTCCTAGTCCATTATCCTAAGATCAATTATTAACCCTTAATTTAACTTAATTACTATAGAATTATGTTCAATTTTTTGGATTTTTCAAAACCACTTGAGAATTAAAAAAAACTTTCATCTTTTATTTCTAGGGGAAAAACATTTTAGTTAATTAATTGGAATATTCAAACTACTAAACTTGGAATGCAGCTGGCTTATAAGTGATTCATGTACAAGGTATCAACAAAGCATATCTATATATTGCAATGAAATGTCACAATTTGACATAGGAAAGTAACCAAAACTAATTAATATCCCAATTAGTATATAAAAAAATACAGCTTTGATTTGTATAAGATTATTAAGTGCATCAGCACATGATATCAATGACTTGTGCTCTTGTCATTTACATGTGCTCTTCCCTTAAGAATATATGATTTATATTTTCCTCTTTTTCTTAAAATGTATATATTCTAGTCAAATGAAACAGAACACAATCAATAAGATGAAAAGGATAATCATGAGTTTGTACATATAGAGATTGTTGACGTAGTTATCAAGCTTATTGTATTACATGTAAACATGATATTTGAGTTTGAAAATTACTAGATATTGTTGGATCTATCACTATAATTAATATTTGCCTGTTTCAAAACTATGTCTAGCTGTCTTGTGTAGTAAGAGAGTGCGTGCATCTTGATTCATGTACTATACCTACCTAATGGGGACCATTACATTTTTTAATATTTATTGTTATATGAAATTATGAATTGAGAGATGAAGTTAAGAATTAAGATTCTCTCTTTTAGTGTATCTTCCCATCTATTGTAGGCTTATTCAGTACTTTTCTAATAATTTCTCAAAAAAAGAATTTCCGAAATGTCATCAAATATTTGCAATTTTTTTTAATTTTCAGGCACATTTACTTAAAAAGTTTTAAACTATTACTACATCCCAAATCCCAATCATTTATAGATATAATTTTAGAAATAGTTATGGTAATTTAATGTTTTAGTGTACCTTCTATCTATTGTGGACTTAATGATTTTATGTTTAAGATTAAAAGTGTTCGCGGTGCAGTTTGAAACAAAAATTCATTCGATCTAATGATAAATCTACGCGTTGTTTGGTTTGGTTTGGATGACAAATTTTTATTTTTTAAATTTGATTTAATTTCAAGCGGTTTAATTTGAATTGATTTTTGGATATATAAATTACATTTGTAAAGAAAAATTATTAATATTACAAAAAAACACGGTAAAATAGTAGGTTTGATGTAAAATATAACATAAAAG
This sequence comes from Cicer echinospermum, assembly GCA_002896215.2. Lineage (NCBI taxonomy): Eukaryota > Viridiplantae > Streptophyta > Magnoliopsida > Fabales > Fabaceae > Cicer > Cicer echinospermum. Next base: position 12,882 of record PGTU02004352.1, read on the forward strand.
TTAACCTTAAAGAATAACAATGATCGACTATAAAATACATGAAATAACA
>PGTU02004359.1:0-21514 GCA_002896215.2 Cicer echinospermum
ACAATTAATTTAATAAACTTAAACATAAATAAACAAATAATTAAACATTTATATTAATATGTAATTAATTAAATATACTTAAACTTAAAAATAAATATAATTAAACATTTATATTAATTTATAATTAATTATAAATGTAAAATAAATATAATTAAACATTTATATAAACATTCATTTAATTTAATAAACTTAAACACAAATAATTAAATATAAAATAAATTAATTTAATACCTCTCATTCCCATAACCTCCGAGCCACGTGATGCTCGTACTGTGTCAACAGAGATGTCACCGTCGGTCCTCCGGGAAATCCGGTCTGCTGATCCTGATCATCAATATCAGCAGCATCATCCGACTCATCAGCATCATCTGACTCATCAGCATCAGGATGTAGAGAAGTATCAGGAATATCATCAGCGGTCTGCTCCATCTGTGGCGGCTGAGGGACATCCTCCTCCATATGTGCATGCTCGGTGGAGTCAACATCATCGTCCTGGACCTCCTGTTGTCTTCGACGACGCTGCCTAATTGGACGATTTGCTTCGTTGTGTCGTCTGTTTGATGCTGTTGGTGGAATTCTCTCTACACCATCAAGCCTGTCACCTATGATGTTACGAATAATTTGACCAAAGACACCTCTCATTCTAGGCACTGCAATATATCAATATACCAATATTAAAAACAAATGAAAAAAAATTTAAAAAAACCCAAAAAACATTTCGAAACTTTCACTGGAAACCAAACTTTCGAATATTTTCGAAACTTTGCATCAATCTCAAACTTCTGAAACGTGATTTTTCGAATTTTTCAGAATGCTCGAACCTTTTACATTTTGAAAATTTCATCTTCAACGAAACCTTCGAAACTTTTGTACTTCGAAAGTTTCAAGTTCAACGAAAGTTTCAAAAGGTTGAATATTTCTGGAAAAAAACATGTATCAAAAGTTTGACATGCAACGAAAGTTTCGAATGTCTGGAAAAAAACATGCTTCGAAAGTTTGATATGCAACGAAAGTTTCGAATGTCTGGAAAAATCTGAAAAAAAACATGCTTCGAAAGTTTGACATTCAACTTAAGTTTCGAATGTCTGGAAAAATCTGGAAAAAAAACATGATTCGAAGCTTTGACATTCAACGAAAGGTTCGAAATTTCCTTACTTTTTCACTTCGAATGTGTGAAAGGTTTGAATTTTTGGTAGGTGGGAGAATCAGATGTTTCAGAGTTTCGAACAAATGGGTGAAAAAAGGAAAATGTATTTTTTTTAGGGTTTTATAGTTAAAATTAGGGGCAGTATGGTCTTTTACTTATAGTTGGGGGGTGGGAGGTAAAAGTGGGGGGGTGCCCAGTACAATTCTCAAAAGAAAAACCCAACCCAAACCATACCTCCAAATTCTTAAACGCTGACAAAACCTCTCTGCGATACTGCATCGAACCGTAAGAACTAAGAATTGAACAATGGAGCCTCCAATGAAGAACAAGAAGAAGAAGACGAAACAATACGGCGTCGCAGAACTCAAAACCCTAGGCTCCGAATTACTCTCATCAGCATCACATATAAACAACCTCTCTTCTTCTTCTCACTTTCGTTTCACCTTCTTCTCCACCTCACCATGTCCTCGAATCGTTTCTCTCTCTTCACTCCTTCTTCCTCCCCCTTCTCCCTAAACTACCTTCTTCCTCCGATTACGACGACGACGAATCAGAGTTCATATATTTCACTTGGCTCCGTTCCAAATTCGATGAGTTTCTTAAGTCTCTTATCGATGTTCTTGTTTCGGATGAATCTAATGAGACTTTTAATGAGCTTGTATTGGATACTTTGATGGAGTTTGTTAAGGTTTCTAATGGAGGAAGCTTTCACTTTTCTTTGTATCATAGGATTATTCGTGGTATTGTAAGTTATTTATTTTGATTTTAATGTTACTTATTAATTATTTTTGTGACATAGTTTGAATGATTAATGTTTTTCTAATCTAATTTGTTTGGTTTTTTTATTGGCTTTGTTAGATTCACTCTACTAGTACTGCTTGCATTTTTGGTGATTAATTAATATCCGAAGTATTTCAAATATATTGATGACGATATGATTATTATGCTGTCATGGGTTTTCTATGCGAGCTATTCATTATTTTGTTTGTTTATGAATATTGAATATGAATATGACAATCTATTAAGTGTGGGCAGAGTTTTTGACAACTCTAAATGATGATGCGGAGCTTCCGTCGGGTCGGTGGCGAAAAACTTTAGCGGTCGTTGCCACCAAACTACCACCAATATTAAAAATTTTAATTTGAATATAAATAATAATACTACTTCTATTTTAAAATAAGTTTTACTTATTTTTAATTAATCAATACCAAAAAGGTTGATTTTTAAAAATTCTAAAATAGTTTAGTTTTTGTAAAAGTGATTGAATGTGTTTTTTTTCTCAATTTCTGGAGAACTTGATAGAATTCCAGTACACAGGCATACACTCCAGAAACTGTCTGAAGTTCTCCGGTAACATAAGCAACTACCGAAAACATTTTTTGAAGTTTAGTACATAACACTCTTCCGAAAACTTTTTTTAACTTCTCCGGTACATAGTCTTGTTCCGAGAAACTTGATGCTTCACATTTCCGGTATTACCGGAGAACTTGAACATCAATTCCCGAAGTTATATATATATATATATATTATAATTTTATAAGTAATTGTGATTTATTCTTTTAATTTTTTAATTTTTTTGTGGACGCACGATGAAAAACGACAAAATCATACGAATTACACGTGACACTGATACTTCTACATCGTCCGCGATGAATCCCCTAGAGAGGATTCGACCGACAACTTCAAGAGAATAAGAAGGATGATAATTGAAGACGATGATGAGGGAATCATGATCATGATTTATCCCATATGTGACTATGTATCAACAGAATAACCTTTTGTACCAGAAGAATTAAAAAAAGACTTAAAAAAGTTTTCCGAAAATATACTGTGTACTGAAAATCTCGAATTAGAAACTGGACCTACCGAACTTTTTTCGGTCTAGAATGAGAAAGTGAGAAAAAAATTTACTTTGTTTGTGAAATAGTAAAAAGAAATTAAGGCATTTTGGATTTTATATTTTTTTTTTGGAGAACAGGGCAATTTAAGGTACAGGATAATTTTCTAAGCAGAATGACCATTGAGAAATAGCAATGCCAGCCTTAGTATAATGGTTTGTTGCGTCGAAAAAGTTAATGGGTAACAATACTAAATAGGCCTAATACAAAAATATAAAAGGTCCAATGTCCCATTAATACAATTCATTACAACAAAATAATTACCACATAATTTAAATTGTTGGAATAGAGGGAGGTGTAGTGTTCATGAATTTCTTTAGTACATTCCTCCTATCAGTATCAGAAGAGTTTGTTAAATACAATTTATTTGGTATCTTTGGCGAGAATTTGTTTTTATCTCTTATTGTTGTTTTTTTGGTGAAGTTATTTTAGAATATAAATGAACAATTGGATGGATGCATCATAAATGGAATTTTTATGTAATTTATACCCTTCAAATGGTGTATTGGTCTTCGTTATATATATTATGATTCCTAAATGTTATATTAAAATAGAAAAAGAATGAGATGATAAAATAATAATTGAAAGAAAATAAGAAAAACTGAGCAACAAAAATAGCTGGTTTGAGAAGAAAAGTTATGCCACTTATGTCTTGTCTCTTGTATGTCCTATAGATTTTGTTTTTTAATAGATGTCTTCAACTTTGATCATCAGTAGCATGAGACTAAAGAGAGACTAATCATCAAACATTATATGGTTAAAAGTTCAGTTTGAAAAGTCTTTGGAGGAATTAAATCAATATTTTATTGTATTTTATAAATTTAAAAATAAAAAAAGAATGATATAACTATATGACTATATAACATTTGAATCACACTTCATTTATTTTTAAAAATTTTTATAGTTTTCTTAATTTTAAAAAGAAACTTAAGTCCTCTCTCCCTTCTCTCAAATCCCACATCCACACTTGGGTGCCATATTAAATTTATTTCCTAAAACACATATATAATTTTGAGGACTAATTACAGATTTAGGATGCATATGACTTTTACAAAACTAGTTCAAAATAAAATTAAAATTTGTGAAACGTTTAATAGTTAAAACCAAATTTAGAATTTAGAAAAAACTTTTGATTTTTCATTTTTCACGGTGATTGCACGCCTTCTTAAATTGTATATAAATGAGAGAGAGAAAAAAAAAACACTTTACTAAGTAAGAAACACAAAGAAAATGATTCACAATAGAAGCTTTACAAAACAAAAACAAATATATTTATCTTCAATATATCCTTGTACTATTGTAGTCAAGAGATATTTTTATTGTAATAGTAATAGTAATAACACGAATTTTAAAATAAATCCCTCCTTTTTTATAGATATTTATATTAGTAATAGTAACAGTAATGATACGAATTTTGAAATTCTCATAATTTACTTAACAATTCTAAATTATTATTTTAAAATCAAATTTATTAATATTAATATTAAGAAATTCAATTCAAATTGATATAAAAACAAATACTATATTTATGATATTAAAAAAAACCAAAATTCTATTGGATTGTTATTTATTTAAATAAAAATATAAAGGAACCCACGTAAAGTAGATAAAGTGTAGAATAATATAAAACAAATTAAGTTGTAATACAATTTGAATTGAATTAGTTTCTTATATGTGAAATAAGTTTATTTGCATATATGGAGTGGGGAGTATCTCATTAAAAACTAAAGAAATATTTTAAATGTTTTCATAGATAATTATTTAATTTGTATAAGTTTTATAAATAATATAAATTAAATATAAGTAAATACTGAATTAACTATAGAAGTGATTTATTTAGTAACTCAATTTATTTATATAAAGTGTTTAAGAAATAAATATGATTATCTATTGAGTAAATATGGTTGAAAAATAAAAGTAGTGAGTATGCATTTTAATAAGAGTAGTGTATATATTTTTAAACAAATTATGACTTGAATCATCCTCGAATCAAATAACGTCATTAAATTAAAATTAAAAGTAACACACAAGTTTTATTTAATATTTCAAAATTTATTGCGTCATATATTACTATTTGAAAAAACGTATTTATTTATATTAAGAAGTTTTTTTTTAATTTTTAATTTTAAATAATTGTTAAATTTTATTATGCTATTTTTATAACATATTAAAAAAATACTTTTTCTGAACACTCTTGTGGATTCAATGTATTAGGTGGTAATATTAACTATTATTAATTATTATTATTATTATTATTATTATTATTATTATTATTATTATTATTATTATTATTATTATTATTATTATTATTATTATTAGATTTTGAAATATGACATTAAATGCTGACTTAATTGAAGAAAAATCATTAAATATTATACTCATTAATATAAAAATAATTTAGAATATATGATTAATTATACATTAATTATTTATTATTTATATCAAATTATTTATATTTATAAATTGCTTTTTTATTTTTATCTTTTTTTAGTGAAAATATCTTATTCTAATATTATAGTTTTATGTAAAAAATTTAAACACTTAGTAAATATAGTACTAGTGCAACCGACCGGTATTAACCATAGGTTGTTTTTTTATTTTGTGTACTGAAACTATCAATTAAGTTTCACTCACAAGAGTAATTATTATATTTATATTATTATTGTTTTTAATAATAGTTATGTTCTGTTACAAATATATCTATTAAGTGTGATTTCTATTACTAAGATGTCAAGTTTTATATAAATATTCATCTCGTATATTATTATGTAATTTTATCAATAAAATATTTATTGAGGTGTGGTGTGGTAACTTACAAGTTAATCAAAGAGAAAAAGTTGGTTAATCTATGTATAAACTAATTCTTTTTATTGATATAATATTAAATTTAGAAAATATTTATATATTTTAATTTTAAAATATTAAAATCTAAATTTTTTTATTAAGTAAAATATTTTTATGATATTTAATAAAATATAATTTTTTTTAGTACTAAAATAATTGTTTTAATGATCTTATTCTCGGACCGGTAAATGTATGTCTCTTTTTTCAAGGAAAATCACTTGCTATCAAATTTTTCCCATTCCTATTTCATCATTTTATTTATTTATCCTTTAAAAATATAAATCTCTAATAAATTAGAACAAAATCACAATAAAAAATCAGCCTTACCCTTTTGAGTCTTATCCTTAGAAAGAAAGAAAAAACTTTTGCTTTTTACATTTTAACTTCAGGGCACCATGCCTTGATTTCTTTTTCCCCTATTCTCAACTATTTGAACTTCAATCTTTATTGCGTTTGAAAAGTCGTTAACTTTTTATTTAATTGTTATTTAATAATAAAAACCAGCTTGAAGAAGATAGATGAACAAAGAAGAATATAAACAACACTGATGATGGTGTTATTCTATCATATTAATGCTCTCCATCTTTTAGAAGATGAGGTTGAGCACTTTATGGTTTGAAGGTTAAAGAATGGAGTAGAAAGGAATGGATATTTTAAGTTTGTGTAAAGTAATTAAATTAAGCTTCTTTAAATTAATTTAATTTCTGATTTTTAAAAAATTCATAAGGGACTTTTATTTTTTTTTGAAATTGCAAGTACAATAAATCAATTTTTTTTATAGTGATTAAAACTAAAATAGTTCTTCATCACAAATCATATTTAAATTTCTTTTTCTATAATTAAAGGTATTTTTTTTAAAAAAGTCCTACAGTTTCAATCATTCAATTATCATTGGGTAAAAAAAACATTAAACAGTACCAATTTTTTGAGACAGATAGGTGTGTACCATAAACACGGAGGCGCATAAAGCAACCTCCACATATAGGAATAGGGTAAATGTAACTCGGACACTTTACTACAACAGAAACAGGACCAGAAACAGTTAACTGGGCTTATAATAGAATTTGGCCCAAAACAGGCCCAGTTTTCCGACTAAAAAAGAAAAATCCAACCCAAACCATACCTCCAAATCTGCGATACTGCATCGAAACTGAACAATGGAGCCTCCAATGAAGAACAGCGTCGCAGAACTCAAAACCCTAGGCTCCGAATTACTCTCATCAACATCACATATAAACAACCTCCCTCTTCTTCTCACTTTCGTTTCACCTTCTTCTCCACCTCACCATGTCCTCGAATCGCTTCTCTCTCTTCACTCCTTCTTCCTCCTTCTTCTACCCCTTCTCCCTACACTATCTTCTTCCTCCGCCACTGCCTCCGATTACGACGACGACGAATCAGAGTTCATATATTTCACTTGGCTCCGTTCCAAATTCGATGAGTTTCTTAAGTCTCTTATCCATGTTCTTGTTTCGGATGAATCTGATGAGACTCTTAAGGAGCTTGTATTGGATACTTTGATGGAGTTTGTTAAGGTTTCTAATGGAGGAAGCTTTCACTTTTGTTTGTATCATAGGATTATTCGTGGTATTGTAAGTTATTTATTCTGATTTTAATGCTACTTATTAATTATTTTTGTGACGTAGTTTGAATAATTAATGTTTTTCTAATCTAATTTGTTTGGTTTTTTTATTGGCTTTGTTAGATTCACTCTACTAGTCATGTTGCGTTTTTGGTGGATTTATTAATATCGAAGTATTTCAAGTATATTGATGCCCGATATGATTATTATGCTTTCATGGGGTTTTTCTATGCGAGCTATTCATTATTTTTGTTTGTTATGTATATGTATATGAATATGAATATGAATATGAACTCTCAGCAGTTATTTACATTTTAAATTTAAATTTTGAATGAATAAAAGGGCTGCCACAATTTATTTATAGCATATATAAAATTCACTGATTTGATTTCTCTATTTTAGTGTTGTGTTTGTGTTTGTGTGTTGAGTACATGACTCATCTCATCTATGGGCTTTATCTTTTTTACTGAATTATTATTTTGTTATTTGGTGCAGTTATTTTACGTTCATAAGTCTAGAAAAGCTCACTAAAAATTTGGAAGGAAAAGAGGTTCAGGTGATTTTCTTTCTTAGCCAACCTTTTCAATTTCCATATATTTGGGTATTCTTGTTGGATAATTCACTTTTTTGTTATTAGATGATAAAACTGCAAGTGCATATGGCACCAATGAAAGTCAATTGAGCTCAAAGTTAGTAATAACTATAGCCACTAGTTACTTCTATTCTTTCCCATGTCCTTCTTTTATTAAGAAATGTAGATCACCGTAGCTGGTCGACTATCAGTAGTATTATAAGATTATGTTCTTTGATTTGAAATGATTTGTGTCTCATGTTTTATATGCAAAAATGACATGCCATGTCAATGTCATACAATATGCTATATAAGCACCTTTGCAACTTAAGTGTATAAGGCATGAAAACAACTCAACTTTTTATGCTAGGCAAACTTGGTCCTAGTTTTTATATTTTAAACTAGGAGATGTAAAATTTACTTGAAAATGAATTTATTTAGTTTGATTGATAACTTTGAAAATGTATCTTTTGCAGTATTGAGTGTGTCATCCATAACATGTACTACACCCTATCACATGTTCCTGCTCTTGAAAGATCAGATGATACTTCTGATTTCGAAATGTGGAGTGTATCAGGTGACTGCATGCTTACCACTTTTATATTTTATTTTTTATAAAATTTTATTTCGTATGAAGATCTTTACTTGATCCTTTTGAGGCCTATATTTTTATACTTGGAATGCACTGTTTAGCGCTGCTTCTCTTATTTTTCCTTGAGGAATTTGCGTAAAATACAATTTTTTTAGGACCCAATACATGACAAGGCTTTATGGCTTGATTGATTCATATACACTATAGAGGATTCCACTTGGTTTTGTGGGAGCAGACTTGGTTGTTATTGTCGTAGTAAGGAAAAATTGGAGTATACATTTATATTTTATAATTTGGTTATTTTTCCAAAGAAAGCGATCAAAAGACACTTTCTGGAGATGTGAATGCAGATGATAAGCAGGTTAAGTCCAAGAAGCATAACAAAAATGTAAGTATTATTCCATACTCATTGCCAGTTTAACGTTGCTCCCAAATTTTTTCATTAACGAGGATCATTTATTCTTGGATAAATTGTAGCTTCTTTTTTAATGAATCTATCCTTATCATTATAATAGAATAATCTCTTTATTTCAGAACTGCTGTAATTATTGTATCTTCACTTTTGTTATCTATTACATCTTCATTGTTATGCATATAGGTACTTTCTGCAGTCAATATTGCCAAGAAGATGAAGTTAAAATTTACTGAAGCTTGGATTGCGTATCTTAGATTGCCACTTCCACTGGATGTGTACAAAGAGGTAATTTGCAAGTGTATGCTTTTGAAATTTCAATATGGTTGCCATTATAATTTGCAAGTGCACAAAGAGTGAATGTTTGTGTTCACACATGTGCTTTTGGTGTGTGTTATAATTTCAATTTGTAACTGTGAGTCAAAGGGAATCAACAGAAAAACTAAACTGCTTCTATGGTCAAATTTAATTGGTCCTCTGTACTTAACATTAGAATGCGCCTTGGCTTGATAGCTTCTCTATTCAATCTTTAGCTATAGCATTAGTTTTCTTAGTATTTTAGAACTTCACAAAAGGGAGATTGTTGTTTGTATCATAGGATTTGTGGTTATACATTTATTGTTGAATGAACATGAGGGATTTGTGGCTTATTTGTTGATATAATAGACTCATAGAATTTAGACCAATAAACACTAATCAGGCATTTTTTTTTCACTTGGTAGAGTTGCCTACATGGATCAATCGATGCAGTAAATCCCTATCATGTATTTGGTTTAAAGCAATGTTATCAAATAGCAGCTATAGAGCCGCTACAGCATAGAGGATTTTGATGAATCCGCTATGAAAACCCCAATGCTGTTCTAGTTTCGCTATTAGGACAATAGTGGCTGCTATTCCAATTTTCTGCTAGCCGAAATAGCGGCCATCGTGGAAAAAATAGAATTTTAGGTTTTTTTGAAATAACAAAACTTAAGTTTTGTGTGAATCCCACATGTGGCCTGTTAATATAATAGAAAAACCGAAGATTTTGTGAGTATTACTCCAATATTCAGTGTAATACATATACCTTTCAATATATACACTATGATATAATAGCTCCATTCTTTTTATTTATTTGTATGCAACATGCTTTTTTTATATATAGGTAAAAATACACCTATAGTCCTTTAAGTTTAACTCAATTTCTGCTTAAGTCCTTTAAGTTTATTTTATCCCAATTTAGCCCTTTAAGTTACATTATGTTTGCACTGATTAGTTCTTTATCACAATTTCGACAACAATTAGTTGAACTGAAAGCTTTTGATCATTAGAAACTCTACCAAATGCTGCAACAATATGTCCTCATACTAACCATTTAGAAAACATTTATCAATCTTATACATTGTCTATATTTTTTTTTTCTCTACACAACAATTTAAACACATGTGTAACCTTAAAACAATGTAATAAAGGTTATACACATAATCAATGAACTTTAACTTCTTTCACGTGCAAAGTAGTTTGGACAATCAACTCGTTGTTGATGTTTCAATTAGATCTTAACATTTCATTAGAGTAATTCAAGAAAAATTTTAAACTTAGAGGACCACTTGTTTAATTTAATATATCTTAAAGGTTAATGGTGCCAAACCGAATGTAATTTAAAGAACCGAATCAGGAAAAAAATAAACTTAACGGACCTAAATGAAAATTGAGCTAAACATAAACGACGTTTGCCTTATATATAATATACTCATTTTGATCTCTATGTGGCCTCCACTATTTGACTGCAATTCTATCCACTATTTCACTTTGCAGAGTTTTTAGTGTCACGCTATTTTTCGCAATATGCTATTTGTAGCACCAGTTTAAAAAAGTATACCAATTATTCCTAAATCCTTCTTACAATTTTGGCGTACATTTTCCTTGGTTCTACCTCTAACTATTTGACTGTCCTTTATTAGTCAACTCTAATATTATCGAAGACTCCCACATTTTCTACAATAGGGACTATCACAATTTTCTCTTTAACAATTGTAATTTTAATCCTATATTGTGTAGTGTGACTCACTAATCCAACTTAAGATTCTCATTTCTACAACACTAAGTTGATTTCTCAATGGATATTTACCCACTCAAATTTAGTTCAATGCAATATTGTTTTATTATAGTTATGAATTATTTTTTGTAAGTTTGAGTGGTATATTTTCTTTATATATCACACTTGAAACATTTTTCCATTTTATCTACCCTACTTTGATTTCATGGTTGGCACCTCCCTCTTCCTACAATTTTGTATGACAGTTAAGGTACTAAGTACTAACCACAAGACTTGAGCTATCATGATCTCCTCACACATATCTTTACCTGCTAGAATGTAAGTTACCAAAACTATTTTCATCTCTAAAAAGCCTTAAACAAAACCACTCTATATACTCTATTATACGTTTCTTCTGATTCAATAAGAACCATATGTAGTTCTTCTTGATATGTCCTATATATTTTCATCAATTTTATAGCAGGTATGTTGCTTCGTAGTCAATCTCCTATATCTAATCAATATTATTATTTTTGTTTTTTTTTCCAAAGGCTTCTAATCAATATTTATGCTTTGACTATATTCATTTTATGTATTGTTTGATTATTTTTACAAAGGCTTCTAATCAATATTATCCTTTGACTATATTCATTTTATGCACGTATGATGTAAGTTGAGTTCTATTTGTTATAGTGGTGATTGTTTATTTCCACATTCTTGTCTTTACACCCTGTTTTATGTGAACGGAACTACATTGTTATACTTTAATGCATGTTTTTCTTCCTTTTGATTTTGTGAGCTACATGGTTCTTTTTTACTAGGTTCTTGTTAACCTTCACCAAGCAGTCGTTCCTCATCTGTCTAATCCCAAATGTTATGGTAAACATCTGTGCTACAGAAATTGGTGTTTTGTTATGGTAACTAGATGTTGAATCTGATGCATTGCTTTTTTTTTTGTGCAGTGATTTCTTGACAAGGTCATATGATGTTGGTGGTGTAGTCAGTGTGATGGGCACTTAGCAGCCTTTTTATCCTAATACCAAGTATGAAGTGGAGTACCCTAATTTCTATGAAAAACTATATGAGCTATTAGTTCCATCTATCTTCATGGCAAAACATCGTGCAAGGTTTTTTCCAGGCTATATCTTATAAAATTACTTTGGGTACATACATGTAAATGTAATCAAAGAGGAATATCAAGCAAAAATGATGCTTTGAGTTCAGTTGTACGAAGATATGGTACTGACTTATTAAATAATTATATTTTTAATGTAACTTAAATATGCCAAATTTGGTTAATAAATGATTAAGTATGTTGGAGTGAAATTTTATAGAGGATGTAAGTTTCAACAAAGAATATGACTACAGTAAAATTTAAACTTCTAGAACTCCTTCGGCTCAACATGGCAATCCTTAAACTAAAGGTGTTAAAAACCAACTTCTATCCCATAAATGTGGTTGAAGTTACTTACATAAATAACGTATTCTATCACATACACACTCTGTACATAGAAATAATGCATCCAATTACTTAAAAGGAGCATTTAGTATACCATCTGAGCTTAAAACTGGGATATAACAAAACATACAACATAATTTATTTTTTTTGCATTGAGGATCAGGTCCAATTATACCCCATCAAGGATAAATCTGCGTAAATTATGCTGCTGTATTTCATGTTCACTCTGCAATAAGTGTATTTTGATTAGAGTGAAATTTTGAAAGTTGATGCTGCCGAATAACTTTATCAGATAAGTGAAAAGTATCATTCTTTTTTTGTTGGAGAGGGGGTAAAAAAGAAAAGAAGTTCTCAAAAGATGACAAAAATCTTAAAGACACAACGTTTACAACCTCTAATCTCTTTTTTGCGGAACAATAACGAGAGTACTTTATCTAGTCTTTCTGATGGCTCATGAAAAAGGAAGTAAATATCAATATTATATAATTATGTTAAATAGTCCCAAAATAACCAAATATCATAATAAGATAATCTTATTCTATATGGGACTAAGATAATGTAAATACAGATTAGAATCCATATTGAGCAAATAATTCCAATTTGAAAACCCAATTTCAAATTAAAAATGCTAAAACTAATATTGTGCTGCATGTTTTACCCCTTTATGCTAATTGGACTAGGAAATCCCAAAAGAATAGTGCATTAGGCTAGCATCACAAATATGCAAAGTCACATATATTAACTTGAAAGAGGAAAATAATTTTTCCCGACATCTCTAATGGGAACCAAGTATTGAATATGATTGAATGATGACGAACGATATTCACTTATGTAAATCCTTTGGGTGTGCTGTTTTCTGACAAAATGCTATTTATTATTTGCAGCTTCTTGATTCTGCCTGAACTCCGACCGCGTTCCAGCTTACCTGTCTGCCCCCTTTGCAAAGAAATTGAGTAGGTTGTTGCTTTCAGTTCCACCTTCAGGTGCATTAGTTATTACGGCTCTGGTTCACAATAATTTTGCGTAGACATTCTTCAATCAGCTGTTTGGTGCACCGGGTAAAGATAGTCTCGTCTTCTCTATCTTTTGTTTTGCCTATTACTTCATTAGTAACTTTTGTTTTTTGGATTGCTTCTTTTGTATTGGAGATGCTATTGAGGATCACTTGAAATATGGGGTAGAGGGAAACAAAGGGGGATCTTGAAAATCATAATCATAATCTGTTGGTATCTTTAAGCTATTTCATTTATAAAATGATGATATAGGTCTTGTGTTCAGGACATATATATTTCTGTTCATCTTATTTAGTATTATTGCTGTTTAAAGAATGAATAACAGCTGTTTTGAAACTGGAACCAACTGATTAAATCATAAACCAGACTATATAGTCGGTTCACTCAAGCCAGAAACCAGGGATTCTGTAAACTAGCTGTTGGATTGCTGAGCTGGGTGTAAGTTGGTGGGAACTGTTTAGGATCAGTCTGATTTGTCATAACAAGTTTAATCAGTTTTAATATGGAAAAGCCATATTAGCCATATTCTTTTCTCCTTTGCATGTTTTCGAACTTTGCTTCTCACATGAGCGGAAGCATTTGACCCTATTTCATATGCACTTTTGATTGTATATGTGCATGTTTTTATTTATTTAATACTTCGATACAATGAATTTTGTTTTTATTGTAAATTAAAACATTCAATATTTTACAAAAGTATGTTGATAAATTTATGACCTAAAAGTATTTTTATATATATTGTTGAACTTAAATATGTAACTTTTTTTGTTTATACTCTATTGCAAATACATATGTTAAATTATTATTTCATAAAACTTACCACTTTGAATCCCTCTCACTCTATCTTTGTACGCTTTCAGCTACCTAAAGGTGTATCAGGCTTTGACCTTCATTTTTCCTTTCCTTGCTTGTTTCTTTTCCACAATCATTTTTTTTTCTCTAAATATAAATTAAATTGTCATCAATTCGGCTATGTTTAGACCAGTAAACCACAAACCAGTGCTTGTTACCAATAACAAATCCAGGTTTAAAAACAGCGTTGTTTAGCTGTGGTATTACTTATTGGATTGGGTATGTGAGGCTTGTGAACAGCGTTGTAGCTTAACCATGAATAGTGTTGGTGAATGCAAATTTTGGCTTCTGAAATCCTGTATTGATAAGTTACTCCTCTATATACTTTTCCTTATGTTTCTGCTCAACAAAGTTTGTTTGTACACGTACTTAGACAGTTAAATAGCTGCATACTTGTTTATCTGTTTGTGTCAGACTAAACTGACAAGAAAATGGGCAATCGTGCATGTTATGCTGCTGCTATCTGCAATTTTCTGATGCAGCTGTAGAGTGATTATTGGCATTGTTGATTCATATTTGCTCATATATTTTTTAATTGGTAGAACCAGGAGATTGATTGGATTCCTGGTTCAAGGAGAAATCTCTGGTCTGATACTGTGATAAGGTTTGTCAATGTTGAATCCCCAATTCATGGTGGCCAGCCTAAAATCCTTCAAATAAATTTTGCATTGCAGCCTAAGGCGGACCATAACCCAAGGTGCCGCCATGGTGGCAATTTGACATCATTATGATAAGAGAAATATTGGAACTGTAAAGAAAGGTTAAATTAAAGAAGATATCATGTACTTCTTATGATCCCTTACATATCTAGGAGTCATAATATTAGGACTGGATTTTATTTTCTTGGGGACTTCTTAGTTAGCCAACAGCTGCTTCATCCAACATTTAGAATGGAATTTAAAGAACTGCAATTTGAATTTAATTAGACATTATTTACCTCCTTTTATCCCCTCTCAAGTTTGGTGTTTGTGTTAAATTTTGAAATATGTTGGTTTGGTAAAATAATTAGGATATTTATTGCAGTGTAGTAAAACAACTGCTTTCCCTGTTTTAACTGGAGAGATAATTTCTGATATATGAACAGGAAGACGTTGTTGAAGAGGTAGATAGAACAGATGAAGTGACTGCTGCTAACTTGGATAATGCCAATACTGGTATGCCCTGCCAGAAACCAAGCATAGACCATTTTAACATTGAGGAAACTGATCCAATGAAGTCAGGCGCTATGAGTGAGTATCTTTTTAAGTTATCTATTGTCTATTCTACGTGAACTCTGTTATTTTTCCCTAAACCAAACCTGGAGAATGTTGGAAAATTGGATGGTTGTTTTTTTATCCAGTGTTGTCAATTATGGATCGTGGAAAATAGCAGTATATTCAAATTCCACTATGTTATAGTGCTATAGCGCCACAATAGTGTATCACAGAGCCATTACACTTTGTTCAAATTCTGCTATGCTATAACGCTGCTATAGCGGCTATATGGTGTGTGAGGTAAGAGGAGCTGATCATGACCATTTAATCTTACATGTATTGTTGTATGGCCAGGTTTATCCCTTTTCATGCTCTTGATACACTTTCCATACATGAATGCATTCATGCTTGCTTGTTTGTTTGATGTTTCTTAAACAAGAGAAAACTCAATTAAGCATGACATTAGGATTGACACATTCAGAATCATTATACCTTCAAATTAGCTTGCCTGCTTGACATAACTTGTAGTAAAATGTCAACGATAAGTTTGCCATTAAACTCAATGTAGCAAATGTGGCCCTTCCCTACAGTATCTCTTAGTTTATTAAGAGTCACCTATTTGTGTTCTATATTTGTTGTGCTGATGAAGATTCTTTGGAGCAGGAAGCTCTCTTTGGGAAATTGATTCCGCTATTCACCACTACTGTCTCCTGTCCAACGGCAAGTGTTTTGTCGTTGACGCAATACTCGTTGTTTTCCTTTCTGCAATGTTTTATTTAATCTGTGTTTGTTGATTTTGACATAATACCTTAAACGCTACATGTTTTTACTTGTGCTCTCAGGTTTGCTTTGACCCTTCTTGAGACTGATTTGACAGTCAGAGCCAAACATGTGAAGTTAATGTTGAGGATTTTAGTGCTGGTTTCTTATGCAACAATATTTGGAGCGGAGGTGAGTTACCATTTGGTTTTGTTTACAGGAACATATGCCTATATACACTGTTTGCGTAATAAGAGAAAGCTTGAGATATGTTTCTTGTATATAACTGGCTATATTTTAGCTTGAGATATGTTTGTTGTATATAATTGGCAATATTTTGTGGAATTAAGAGTATCCATTGTCAGTCTAAAACAATTTTACACCGACAATCAATAAGAAATCTCTACTTTGCCGCATCATCCACCTTTATATGGTTATTTTAAAACTGATAGTTGACATGGAAAACTGATGGTGTTTCATTGGTGACAACTTGTACCATTTGCAGATATCTCGAAGGGTGAAGGGGTTCCTCTAGCTTTCTACAAAAACAACTCCTCCTCTCTCTTTCAGAGAATAATTTTGCTGGTTGGACTTTCAAATGTGAAGAAACTCCCGAACAATCAATGACAACAACGAGAATGCTGCTAAAAGATTTATTGGATCAGGAACATGGTTCCGCTAAAAGACAACGAATTGAGTGTCCCTGAATCTGGTTCCATGTATGTTCACAACTAAAATTAAAATGTTTCTTTGAAAGTTTTGAAATACAAATATTATGTCCTATTTATTTATATTAAATTTTCTATTTTTATTTACATCATTTCAAATACTTTCAAGACGACGAAAATCCGTTCATATGTAGCAAGATTGTGATATATATAAAATTTTATATTATAAACTATACAAGGACTTAAAAATTTGAAACAAAATTTGAAATTTTTTTTTTAATATAATACATTGTAGTTTAAATATCACCAATTGGAATCTTGAGTTCAACTCTTGTACGAGGGAATATATAAATTGGTTCTTTAAAATTGCAGTATTAGTTAAATTAATTTTTTGAATTATGTGAAGTGGCAAAATATATCCATGAAGTTGTAAATATGTATCAAAATAATCTATATTATAAGCTTTTGTTGTGAGATATAAGTGGCGCTGTAATTGAGTATGTAGTTTATCAACATTGATTTTACATTAATATTCTCTTTCTGTAAAATAAATGTCATTGAAATTATCATCTTAGATATAAATTTACAAGTAATTATAATTGTATATAGGCTAATTAGGATAGACAAATTAACTTAATAGACAAATTAATCAACAAACTAATTGGAAACTTGATATTCTACTAATTAATCAACAAACTAATTGGCAACTTGTATATAGGCTATGTGAATGTTCATCTAATCCTCCATATTTGCTTACATATGTGAATGGATGGATAAATATTGAGGGTTAGATGAACATCGACAAAATCTAAACAAGTTATATGGAGGTTTATTCGGCACAGGCATACTAGGTTAATTTTAATGAACTATTTTGGAGTTGACTAAAAAGTTTGGAGTTCTTCGTTATTGTGATAGCTCAACCTCTTTATTTGGTTGTTAAGAGTTAACTAATTTTGATTAAAAGAAAAATAAAGGATACAAAATCAAGAGTTTTTTAGAACATGGTTCACCTCATAACTTGGCCAAACAGTTTTCCAAAATTTCTCTTCGAAGACTAAAGTGGCACCAAAACTTACACTTTTATACAAAAGATTGAGAGAGTTTTATGATAAAAAAGGTTGTATATTGCAATAAAAGTTTGTTGTTTTTTTTTAGTTTTGAAAAAAATAAATAAATTCAGCCACAAAAGATATTATTGTGTTGAATCGTAAACTAGGTCACTTCCTTATAACTTTTCACGGCACTGTCTAAAACTGTGCAGGACAAACTATCAACCACGATATCTCTAAAGATAAAACAGTCCATTACACTATACCAGTTTTTACACTGTAATGTAGAAAACTGTTCTAAATTACACCCATCCAATTCTAAATTATTATTTTCATTAATTTACTTAACAATTCTAAATTATTTACTTAAAATTCTAAATTATTATTTTTAATCAAATTTTATTAATATTAATATTAATTATTAATATTAAGAATTCAATTCAAATGATAATAAAAAATACTATATTTATGATAATAAAAAACAAAATTTCTATTGTATATTGTATTTTAAATAAATATAAAGACCACATAAAGTAGATAAAAGTTAAGAATAATTAAACAAATTAGTTGTAATACAATTTGAATTGAATTAAGTTCTTATATGTGTTCATTGACAGTGTTGATTCATGCGAAACTCATGAACATATCACGATTTGGTGCTCAAGGACAGATAGTGGATGTGTTTACCCGACTTGGGTTACGTGATAGCAACACGATATAATGTCATATTGGTGTCGTTGTCTCGTATCTGAATATTTCGCTAAACAAAGGCACCGTGCAAAGAACGTTTACTAGCCCATTGGATTAATTACTAAACATTTATATTATATAATTAATTATTAAACTTAAACTTAACTTAAATATATATATTAAACATTTAATTAATATATAATAATTATAATGTAAATAAATATAATTAAACATTTATATAACTTACAATTAATTTAATAAACTTAAACATAATAAACAAATAATTAAACATTATATTAATATGTAATTAATTAAATATACTTAACTAAAATAAATATAATTAAACATTTATATTAATTTATAATTAATTATAAATGTTAATAAATATAATAACATTTATATAATATTCATTAATTTTATAAAACTTAAACACAAATAATTAAATTATAAAATAATTAATTTAATACCTCTCATTCCCATAACCTCCGAGCCACGCATGCTCGTACTGTGTCTAACAAGAGATTGTCACCGTCGGACCTCCGGGAAATCCGGTCTGCTGATCCTGATCATCAATATCAGCAGCATATCCGACTCATCAGCATCATCTGACTCTCAGCATCAGGATGTGCAGAAGTTCAGGAATATCATCAGTGGTCTGCTCAATTCTGTGGCGGCTTAGGGACATCCTCCTCCATATGTGCATGCTCGGTGGAAGTCAAACATCATCGTCTGGACCTCCTGTTGTCTTCGACGACGCTGCTAATTGGACGATTTGCTTCGTTGTGTGCGTCTTTTGATGCTTTGTGGAATTCCTCTACACCATACAAGTCTGTCACTATGTGTTACGAATAATTTACCAAGACATCTCATTCTAGCACTTGCAATATACATTAAAAACATGAATAAAAAATTTAAAAAAAAAACCCAAAAACATTTCGAAACTTTGGGCATCATCTAACTCTCTAAACGTGATTTTCGAATCTTCAGAATTGCGAAACTTTCATTTCGAAAATGTCATTCACGAACTTTCGACTTTTGTACTTGAAATTTCGATTCAACGAAAGTTTGAAAGGTTTGAATATTTTATGGAAAAACAACACATTATCAAGTGACATGCAGAAAGTTCGAATTCTGGCAAAAAACATCTTTGAAGTTTGATATGCAACGAAAGTTTCGAATGTCTGGAAAAATCTGAAAAAAAACATGCTTCGAAAGTTTGACATTCAACTTAAGTTTCGAATGTCTGGAAAAATCTGGAAAAAAAACATGATTCGAAGCTTTGACATTCAACGAAAGGTTCGAAATTTCCTTACTTTTTCACTTCGAATGTGTGAAAGGTTTGAATTTTTGGTAGGTGGGAGAATCAGATGTTTCAGAGTTTCGAACAAATGGGTGAAAAAAGGAAAATGTATTTTTTTTAGGGTTTTATAGTTAAAATTAGGGGCAGTATGGTCTTTTACTTATAGTTGGGGGGTGGGAGGTAAAAGTGGGGGGGGTGCCCAGTACAATTCTCAAAAGAAAAACTCAACCCAAACCATACCTCCAAATTCTTAAACCCTGACGAAACCTCTCTGCGATACTGCATCGAACCATAAGAACTAAGAATTGAACAATGGAGCCTCCAATGAAGAACAAGAAGAAGAAAACGAGAACAAAACAATACGGTGTCGCAGAACTCAAAACCCTAGGCTCCGAATTACTCTCATCAGCATCACATATAAACAACCTCTCTCTTCTTCTCACTTTCGTTTCACCTTCTTCTCCACCTCACCATGTCCTCGAATGCTTCTTTACTTCACTCCTTCTTTCCGCTTTCTCCCTAAAACCTTTTCATCCGCACTGCCTCCGATTACGAGACGACGAATCGGTTTTCATATATTTCACTTGGCTCCTCCAAATTCGATGAGTTTTCTTAAGTCTCTTTCGATGTTATTGTTCGGATGAATCTAATGAGACTCTTAATGAGCTTGTATTGGATACTTGATGGAGTTTGTTAGGTTTCTAATGGAGGAAGCTTTCATTCTTTGTATCATAGGATTATTCGTGGTATGTAAGTTATTTATTTTGATTTTAATGTTACTATAATTATTTTTTTGACATAGTTGATGATAATGTTTTTCTAATCTAATTTGTTTGTTTTTTTATGGGCTTTGTTTAGATTCACTCTACTAGGTCCTGCTTGCATTTTTGGTTTTGGAAATTATTAATATCGAAGTAATTTCAATAATTGATGTCCGGTATGATTATTATGCTTTCATGGGGTTTTTCTATGCGAGCTATTCATTATTTTTGTTTGTTATGAATATGAATATGAATATGACAATGGCAGAGTTTTGACAATCTACAATGATTGATGGCGGAGCTCCGGCGGTCGGTGGCGAAACTTTAGCGGTCGTTGCCACCAACTACCACCAATATTAAAAATGTTAATTAATAATAAATAAATAATACTATTTCTATTTTTAAAATAAGTTACTTATTTTTAATTAATCAATACAAAAAGTGATTTTTAAAATTCCAAAATAGTTTAAGTTTTTTGTTAATAGTGATTTTTCGGTACTTAAGAATGTGTTTTTTTTCTAAATTTCTGTAGAACTTTGAATAGAAGTTTTCCAGTACACAAGATACACTCCAGAAACTTGTCTGAAGTTACTCCGTACAGAAGCAACTACCGAAAACATTTTTTGAAGTTCTTTGGTTACAGAACACTCTTTCGAAAACTTTTTTTAATTTCTCCGGTACATAGTCTTGTTCCGGGAAACTTGATG